>JAYKQN010000001.1:49767500-49777500 GCA_036785175.1 Eupleurogrammus muticus | reverse complement strand
GAGTTTTCTAACCCACCCTCTGTCCTTAAAATGACCTCACACACACACACACACACACACACACACACACACGCACACACACACCATGAAAGGCCCTTTCAATCCACCAATTATCTCCACTCCTAACGTCTATTCCTGGAGCGTCGATGCACCTCGTTCACGTCACCGTCTCCCTCGCCTTCGATTTCTGTTGATTTCAATAAGGACATGCAGAAATATTCCGCTGGGTGTGTGTGTGTGTGTGTGTGTGTGTGTGTGTCACAGCTGTCTCATTGGCAGGTAATTACAATGAGGTGAAGTGGAAGAGAGAGGAAGGAATCACTGTAAAACTTTACTGTGAAATATGAGCTTAATTAGGCCTCCACTGCATCAAGTATTACTTTATATATATATATATATATATATATATATATATATATATATATATATATATATATATATATATATTATACATTTGAGCCCAAAATGGTTCGTACCCTGTCTAATAACAGGGATTTCTTTATTTCTTCACTTACAAATTAGTTTTTCACTTCAGTTTTTACTTCAATAGACACAAAGAAAGTCTGAAGCCATAATTGATTTGTGTTTGTTAGAATGTGTAAATAAACAGAGTGAAAACCAAAAATCACATCAACAAATGACTATGATATAGAAAGCTGCTGCAGGGCATGCTGGGAAATCTGTCTTTATATATATACACTTTATAGTTGGAGACTTTCTTTGTGTCCTATTTAAGTAAAAACTGAGGTGAAATACTAATTTTTAGTGAAAAAATCAATAAATCTCTTGTATATGAACCAGTTTAATCAAGTGATGACATCCAGACTCCGTTGGAAAACAGTGAGTAGCTCTAACAATGAATGCATCAATGCATTTAAACAGAAACCGTGCTAAAAATTCTCAAGTGGAAATTGGAAGCAGTGATGACTTTGGTTTAGGAGGAAAGAAAGAATCCAATGAGGCAACGATGGAGAAGACAGAGATGGAACCTTTTGTGCCCGTTTCACTGAAAGCTTTGACAATGATATGCAAATATGAGAAACACAGGGAAGTGTCTGTGAGCTGGGCTGAAGAACTTCCAGAGTCAAAGGAATCTTTTCATTTGCCTCCCAACCAATCCCTGTTCATCCCTGATGCATAGGAGTCAAACTCCACAGAAGAACACTCCGCGTCTCAACTCAAAGTCACCTCCAAACTGTACCCTCATGTTTTATTAACATCGAACTGGAAGTAAAAGCCTGGCAGACTCCAGGGAAAACGGTTTAAAGGACCAGAAATCATCTGGAAAACAACTTCAGCGGCTTTCTAGTAATGGACAACACCAACAGAGCTATTTCCCTCATGATTACTGCTGTGGTTGTTGTTTTTGAAAGGAGATAAGATTGGATGAAAAACTCCAACTTCAAAATACTCACACACACACACACATATATATATATATATATATATATATATACACATACAGTGTTTATATGACCATAAGGCTCCGTACTAAAAGGCTCAGTCTCAGTTCTGTGTGTTACTGTATTTAACACACACATAAGGAACCTAACTATAAGGGAGGGTTTCATACAAAAACTGAGCAGGACCTAAACTGAGTTTGGTTGTGGTTTATTTAAGTATTGATTACAAAGTACTAACATTTTTAATCATCATGGTAAAACACACGGATAAAACAAGCACACAAGTGTGTGTATTTAAAAATAGAGCGGGGTAATGTCATCAATCAAACCATCAAAGTCCTCATCCTCTGTTTCTGATTCCAACAGCAGCTAAATCTCCATCAAACATCTGCTTCACTTTCTTCACCATCAGAGTCACTTTCCTCTAAATGATGCGTTATAATCCGCTGGAAGGATGGTTATTTTATCTACAATCCATGCCCACACTTCCCCTACATACAGACATAGGGCGCATCAACATTTTGAAGAAAATAGAAGACTTTAATGTGCCCTTATAGTCATGTAAATACAGTATATACAAATGTAGGTTTACAACTGTATTAAACACTGGTGTAAGGACACAGTTTAGTTGATATTGGCTCCACATCCTCTCTGTTTACCAGGGAGAGTTGAGGATAAACACATAATCCAGAGTATTAACCTGTGAAGTGAGCATTGTTAAACCTAATGTTCTGTAAACTGAATCTAATACATGCTTCTATTTAAATAACAGGCGATATACACGGTATCACTAAAGGACTAAATCCCTGCACTAGTCCCAATAATATCAGGGATAAACAGCACTAAACAGTATTAGATATTTTCCTATAGAAATACACTGTTCATTTACCTCTGGTCATTTCAGAGTTAAAGATCAACTTTAAGTTTAGCAAAGAGAATCACACACTAACATTCTCTCTACTACATACAGTACTTCGTAGTTTTTTGGATTCTCATTATGTTTATCCAGTTTAACCTCAGACTGATCAGAGCTGTAAAATCTGCTATGACAGAGACACAAAGCAGAGGAGATAGTGAGACAGCTGGTGAATGAGGGAAATAAAACGATTTTTCCTGATTATCTCGCAGCCATTAGCTCAAATAAACACACTGTGATGCTTAATGATGGATGTGTGTGGATGCTGTTTAATGTTACACCAGGTGCATTTATAGAAGTAAAAAATTAAAAAATACACGTCAGGATAGTAATGTTAGCGTTCATTTAGCATTATTTGTTTACCGTTAGAATCATGTTCCACAGTAGCTACGGCACTTTATCAACATGTGTTTGCTGTTTGTATGATTTTACACTAACTTTAAAGTAATAATATTTGCACATCAGTTTGTCCAAAGCGTTCACAGCATCAGACCAACTGTGGAGTCTCTGTTTATCTGTGGCTTGTAGCTTATATTTGGAACCAAGGATTTTTTCTCAACAGATGATTCATTCATATTTGATGCGTGATGGTCTCAGGTGCTATAATAGGAGTCTGCTCGTAAGCCAGGAAGCGAGCAGAGGAGGGCGCGATGAAACCAGCAGGATTCCAGCTGTCTGATTTAAATTTAATGGAAAGACAGAGAATGATGACGGAGTGAAGAATTTAATGTACAGATCGAGGCCCTCCGGAAATGGATTTCAGTATTTGTCTAAAATTACCATGTAAACATAAACAGTAACACAATAATCAGCTGGAGCATACATGCAGTCAATGCTATATATATATATATATATATATAGTGAAAGGCAAACCTACCGCGTGGAGTGGATTACCCTGATCGATCGGCACCTTGAAGTCAGCCTGCAGCTCATCAAAAGCTGTTATCTGAGAACCAAGGAGAGAGAGGAGGAGATGAACGATAAAGAAATAAAGAACCACATACTTCATTCTGACATCACGTCATCAGTGTTGTGATGCGAGGCTTCTGAAAACCTCATCGATTACCTTTAACTGTATAAACAGGTGCTAACACGGCTAAAGCTAAGGTTCTGTGAGGCGATGTTTGATTAATAGCCCTAGATACAACAAGCTAATCAATAACTCTAAGACTTAAAATGTGTCTGATCCTTTGAGGACTTCATCAGCCTGACGGAGTTATTGATCACGCTGCATTCATTTGTTTGTTTCCCTCATTCTGAACAAATCAATCCGACTGAAAAAAGCCATTTCATGTCTTATCTCTCCTTCATCATCATCACCAGCTGCAGGTAAATGTTGATCAGACCTTGCACAGCATCAGTATTTGACTTGAAACGCTTGGATCGGTATAACTTGAGAAAAGCGAAGCAACTGGACTTTTCCTTGTAGCTTGAAGACGTTTCACCTCTTATCCAAAAAGCTTCTTCAGTTCTGATGCTGACAAAAAGCAAAACGACAGAAGGAAACATGTAGTAGTTCCATACGTATCTGGTCTCTCTGAAAAACTGAGAAGAATCTTCAGCAAACACAACATCTGTTTATTTCAAGCCTGGCAACACCCTCAGACAGAGACTGGTCCCCCCCAAGGACAAAACCTCAACGATGTGGTTTATGCTGCACAATGCAGTGAAGAGTGTCCGCCATAAACGCATGGAACAACACAGGAGAGCCACCACATCAGGACTCATGAACATCTGCATCTACAGGAAAAGGGACACTCCTTTAAAGACATCAAGCCATCTATGTCCATTTAGAAAGACCAACTCTGAACAGACCATCATCTACCTGCTACAGACCATAATCTACCTGCTACAGACCATAATCTACCTGCTCCAGACCATAATCTACCTGCTACAGACCATAATCTACCTACTACAAACCATAATCTACCTGCTACAGACCATAATCTACCTGCTACAAACCATAATCTACCTGCTACAAACCATAATCTACCTCCTACAAACCATAATCTACCTGCTACAGACCATAATCTACCTGCTACAGACCATAATCTACCTGCTAGAAACCCTTAATCTACCTGCTACAGACCATAATCTACCTGCTACAGACCATAATCTATCTGCTACAGACCATAATCTACCTGCTACAGACCATCCTGCTTTGAGATCTCATTCCAGGAAGTCTAACTGCTCTCAACCAATCAGAGCAGGCCTCCCTGGATCATGTGACCACAGCGACTCTGATTCCACTTCACACCTTGAAGTGTGATTTATGGACCATTGTCATAGAATGACACTTTCACCCTGTGATCCAGAGATACAGCTCCTGGTTTCCAGCTTCTGGATGGAAGGAGAAACGTCTTCAAGCTACGAGAACAAGTCCAGTTGATCACAGTAACATCCTGGTTAGTTATGACAATGTCAAGTAGAAAAAATGAGAAACTAAACAGTCCCACTGGCAGTGTGTGTGTGTGTGTGTGTGTGTGTGTGTGTGTGTGTGTGTGTGTGTGTGTGTGTGTGTGTGTGTGTGTGTGTGTGTGTGTGTGTGTGTGTGTGTTTCAAAGGCAGAGCGACTACAACTACAAAGCCATGGAGCCAAGTACGATTCTATCACTGCACACGTGCAGAGCAGGGCTTGTTTGGTCGGGATCCATCACTCCTTGTGTTGTATGAGGAACACAAGGACGCCGTTTCATCTGTGTTTGCACACGTTGGCCCCGCACGGGGAATAACATCAGAGAGACGCAGCGGCGGCGTTTCCCTGGGCTCGCCCACACGTTGACGGGCAGCTTTTTACATGTTATTTCCCAACGGATCCCATCAGCCATTGCAGCTCGCTGTCTTCACGGGTCCGTAAATGCGTGAGTACGAGGGGAAGCACGGCGGCAAATACCTGCTCTCTGCATCCGTAAACACCCCCACACGACACACTGGATGTTCCCAGTGTCATTCACAGTCATTTATTATTAACATGCATCTTATTTTTGTAGTTGAAGCCAATTGCTGTCATTTAAAATAACGCTCTCTGACATGAAAACTGACGCAGCAAGAAGCCACGGTTCGTTCAGACGTCACAAATCCATCAAGTTTTTGTTTTATGTGCATCACAGCAGCAGGTTAAGCCCAGATGTTCCTCCACGTGTCCTCCAGCTGTTCTTGGAGGCTTCTACAGAACAAAGTAAGTGTTTAATAGAATGTCTCCACTCCTTAAAGCAGAGCTTCTCAATTATGTTCTGTCACGCCCCCCCATGGAAGAAGAAAACATCTCACCCCCGTCATATTTCCTCGTCTTAGCTTTGGGAGACTTTCGTTTGTCTCTTTATCTCCGTCTCTCTCCGCCTGTCTTCTCATCCCTGTTAAATATGTTTTCATGGTGTCACTTGGTGTCTACACTTCATACTCATACTCTGTGCTGTATGCTCCCTGCACACAGTGCGACTACAAATGTTGAGTGTCAGCATCACAATTTTGGTAAATTAGTGGTCATACTGCAGTGAAATCTGTGACAGTCACCTGTGTAAGTACTCGTACAGTGCTCGTTTTTCCCTATGGGAGGAGAATCCACTTGCACTAAAGAAGCTCCATTAATGTCACACTGGTTCCAGGGAACAACAGAAGAACCCTCATGGAATCATTAATCAGCTCGAGCACCATTTACTGACTCAGGGGACACGTTTACGATCTGTTTCATCATCCAACTACAGGTGTTTCCTGCCCCCTGCATTCCCACATATCAATTAACTGCGAGTACAACGATGCTGATCGATAGGATGATGGCTTTAGGTCCAAAAACACAGTCTGATTGTGATTTGTGATTTAGGTCGTGACTAAACCAGAGCATCTGTGCCGCGCTCAGAGGGTGATTCCTGCAGAATTCCCGCTGGCAGTGACTGCAGGTTCTTTTTTTTTTTGCAAATCTGCTCCTATTTTTATTTTGGATGTTCGCGTTTTTTTGCAGAGCGCTTTGAAGTCGGGGTTGGCTGGCGGAGACGGCGAGCGAACTGGCGCTCGTTGCTGCTCGGTTGGCAGCAGAGATCTGCATGAACACAACAACAGTGTGTTCTGATGCTGCTGGTGGACACCTCCGTGTGTGTGTGTGTGTGTGTGTGTGTGTGTGTGTGTGTGTGTGTGTGTGTGTGTGTGTGTGTGCAGGAAAAATAACAATGGCAAGAATGCAGCCTGATTTGTCGCATTTTAGTGTTGGAACGTCTCTCAGGTCCCGTCACAAACACACGTTTCCCTCCACCAGTGCTTCTCAATTATTATCTGCCCCCCATGGAAGAAGAAAACATCCCCCCCAGACTTTAAATAGAATCATTTGTCTATAAACTGCATAACACTGTATCCTTATTAATGTATAAGAGAATAAAAAAGAAAGAAATATGGACCAACCGACAAAGACAAAGAATAGCTTTATTAACTAACAGAAAATAAAAAAAATAAAATTCATTAATTAAACTATAAACATTTTTTACTGACCATGTCAAACCATATGATACTGAAAAATAAAACTACATAAATGGTCTTATCAGTGATTGTGGTGTAATATCTTTAATTTATTCAACATTTCAGACTCAGTAACACACTTCATACTCATACTCTGTGCTGTATGCTCCCTGCTCACACTCTGCCAATGAGAGCGCCACTGCCCCCTAATGTAGAGGAGGTGCAATTGCACTTTATTCTAGGACAGTAAAAAGGTCAAACGCCTCCTCTTGACGGAACCTCACGCCCCCCTGGGGGCCGTGCCCCACTATTTGAGGACCACTGCCCTCCATGCAGCCTGGGAGCATCAATATGGAAATAACACGGTTAACAACAACAACGGCAGCAATTACAGGAATCTCCAACCTGACGTGAAAAAACACTACAAGGAGCACGTAAATTATTCAAACCCTGGACTCAATTATTCATCGGGATTTTAAACACACTCGACGCAGGTTAATTCTCTGCACAACAGTTTCTCAACCAACCTTTGAAGCATAGTTCAAAACCCAACGAAGCTGCTGCCAAATCACTGATATAATATAAGCACGCAGCAAACTGACAGCTGCACAGCACTGGACCTAATTCATGCAGTCTGGTTTTACCAGCATCAACAGACAGGCTTCAACACCAGGTTCAGAGAATGAGGCAAAGATCTATTGTGAGTGATCCTGTGTTACTTGTTTTTAGTAACAGCAGGTTTAACAACCAAATGTTAGCAAGTGCAGAAGAAATAAAAGACTGTGGGATTCAAATGCATTTTACTTTTTTAAGGAATATTCTGTAAATGTGTTAGCTACTGTATCTCTGCCTTTGACCTTTCTAGGATTTCAACAGGATCCTGAATGAGTCCCGGCCCCCTGCAGACATCACTGTGCCCTGCTGTATCTGGACAGTTTCCATTATGCTGTTCACCTTCTACGAAACACTGTAAGCAGCACGAGTGCGTGGTGGAGGCTCATCAGCTTTAATCATTGGTTTCACATCGACTGACACCATGCACGAGCCAATATAACCATGAGGTCAGATTGAAAAACCAACGAGGACCAACTATGAAAGTTTGATGGACAGCAGTGAGAACCAATAGGAATTTACTAGGATAAGACCAACCAGATCGGATAGCCAATAGCCAGGGGTTTAGAAGGACATGTGACACGTGGGAACTTTGCTATTTATGAAATAAAGAGGTTGAGTGTTCAGAGGTTGAACAAAGCTGATACAGTCAATACTTCATTCACTGAAACAAGTTTCCTTTATTCCTATCAGCATCTCTATGCACCAATCAGCTGTCAGTGCTATATATATATATATATATATATATATATATATATATATATATATATATATATATATATATATATATATATATATAAGAGGAAATGACAGACACATACAGAACTACAGACACATTTACAGACATATACACTTCATACTCCTGATGAAAACAAGGGATTTCTTGATTTCTTCACTTACAAATTAGGGTTTCACCTCAGTTTTTACCTGAATAGGACATATAGTCATTTGTATGAATCTTTCTGGGCTGAAGTGTGTGTGTGTGTTGTCCATGTAGGACCGAATAAAGTCGTCTTTAAAATCGATGGCAGGACTCAGATTACCATGGAAACATTGATTCCTGCAGCAATTGCTTCCTTGCAGCCTGTGTTTTTTTTAAAGACAATATCGTTAAGTCCATCTTTGTTTGCTGGGGGTCAATAACTGACCTTTGTGAATAAGTGAGTAAACTCCTGCTCCTCCTGTTGATGGAGCATCACTGTCTGGTGGCGACGCTGAGCCAGCAGAGGATAAATGACCTCTGACCCCCAGCGTTGGCCCTCTCACCATGGGTCTGCTCCCTCCACATGAACCACTTCACCACCACGTTAACACACTTCCTTTAACGGGCTCATGGTAAAAAGCCGCTGCCGTGAGCAGGTATCCGCAGCACTGACTGAAGCCTGATGAACAAACCTCGTGTTCGTCTGGTACAGTTACAGCAGATAATCAACAAATCATATAAAACCAGTCAGTTGAGTGACTGCATCTCACATGACCTTTGAACCTGCCAACAGGAAGTTGTTCTATTATATAAACCTGAACTCAAACTCATCTGACAGAGTATTTACGCCTAAAGTCCTGTGTCAATCAAGTTTAATGTGACGTCTTGTCACTAATCTACCACATCTGATCAGCCTGATCATTAACATGTTTGATTGATTGATTGATTGATTAGTCCAACTAGTGTAGTGTCTGTTAGCTTGGTGCTTCATGTTAATGAGGGTGAGTTTTATCGTCTTAATGGACTAATTGTATGTTTAGATTAATCAATCTACACCTAAGTCTGTGGGATTTTAACTTCTAAATGATAATAATGACTTAACTTTGCTTATTTTTTTTACATTTAATTAAATTCTCATATAGTAGTTTTATCCTAACAGGCTTAAACCTACTGGAGTCACATTAACCTTCATCCAACTAAACTATCATGAGACTGTTTACAACTATTTCTTATATATTTTGTTAATATCAGGACCTTCTAAGTCACTAAAACATGTTTTACCAGGTGTAGGAACATTTCTGCAGCAGAGGGTTATCTATTTATATACAGCTGTGGTCCTGATGTTCTCTGCTGCAGAAGGAAAATCAAAGCGAATCCAATGAATGAAGCTGCAACATCAAAACCTCCTGAAAACCTCCACAAACTAAACGGACAAACAGGAAGTTGTACTAGAAGAAGCTGCTTTGCACCTCGATGTCGTGAATAAAGAAAAACACAGATGTTGCACATGATTCCTCAGTTCTCCTCTAAAGGCTGCAGCTGGAACTAAGCAGAATGAGGATGGAGGAGAACAACAGGACCAGTGGATGATGATGGAGGAGAACAACAGGACCAGTGGATGATGATGGAGGAGCAGCAGCGGGGGGTGGACACGTGGATCCATGTGGAGTCCTCGCCTGCGGCGCTGCTGGAACCTCGTTGGCTGTTTGCTGCCTGGAAATTAGAATCAGTGGCAGCAGCTAATGCATGAAACCCCCCAACCCCCAACCATGGAACTCAGTTCTGGGTCTGCAGCTGGATACGAGTCTAACACTGATGATCTGCTGGTTTATTTCTACAGCTCTACTCACTCTGAACACAGCCTCCATGCTGCCAGGTTCAAACACTTCCAGGTCAATGACCCCCAAAGGGCTGATGGGT
>JAYKQN010000001.1:49700000-49755000 GCA_036785175.1 Eupleurogrammus muticus | reverse complement strand
GTGTGAGCGTGGCCCCTAGGACCTGAAACACATGCTTAAGTGCCCTCTATGGAGCCAAAAAGAATGTTAGAGTGCCCACATGTGTCTCAAATTAGCCTCTTAGAGGCCCTTCGAGCTCTCTATGAGCCAAACTGTGTGTTAAAGTGCCCCTTTTGTTCCAGAATTTCTTCAGTTGTCTGCAGGACGTCCAGCTTTTAAAGATCTTCTTCTACTTAAATCAGGCAGGTTCTATTAAAGTGATTGATCAGTGATCAGGTCTGGGTGAAGCTACAGGAAGTGAACTCAGGAGTTATAAACTAGTTCATTTATATTCTAACAATCCACAGGATTTAATCCCTGCATTCTGTGGTCAATGGTTGGTGAACATGTTTGCAGATACTCCTGATTATCCGAGCGTGTGTGGAGGAGGACGCTGCGTCCCATAAAACTCAACAGCTCTCAGACCTTGATTAAACGCTCGACCTGGAGGACGAGGACCATGGGTCATCAGCACATCTGCTTCCTGTTGCATCGGCTGCGTCTCTGTGGGGTCACGTCTGTCCACGGGGGGTCAGGGGGGGTCAGGTCCAGTTTGTCATTTTGTTCATGCTAACGTCCTGTACAGCAAGAATGGTCGATGGTATCTTGTTTTTTGAAGACGTTACCTATGCTTTACACTCGTGAATCACGTCCTGCATGTGTGGGAACCCAAAGCGTGGAAGAATCCGATGAGATCGCTGATATTGGCAGAGTTTCTATCTCTGTGACGGGATTATCAGCTCAGTGACTCTGTGCAGCAGCTGGTCCTCAGCACGGGTCCAGAAACAGAGAAGGTTCATCCATATGCCATAAAAACAAGTTTTACTGACACCTCTTCTGTTCCTAATGACATCAAACTCAACATCAGCGCTCTGGTTTATTGAATATAATTAAATCAGAATAAGTCTTAAAAAGTGACTGTGGTATAATTGCTCCAATATCGAGTAGAAATATCTTTAATATTATATTCCTTAGGGAGATAATTTAGGTTAAATTCAAAGTGAAATCACACATGCACACTTGGTTTCTGTACGGAGGCCGTGCAGATTTCTGCAGAAAACGACTCCACTTGTCCATCGATCGCTGCAGATACGGCTCTGAATATTTAATCAGGCTCTTTTTAAAACGCCTATTTTTATCAGCTTGGCTCAATAATTCAAAGCTCACTTCTCCTGTTCTCGTCTGCAGCGTGTGTGTGTGTGTGTGTGTGTGTGCCTCTGGCTTTCATGCACATGAGCACCACGCAACCATGAAAAAACAAAAAAGCGGGAGAAGCAGAGCATCTGGAGGAAACGCTTTGCCTTCGTTCGTCACAGCGAAGCTTCGGCCTCTCGGCTGAAGAAGCAATTTTACGTTTCACACAGGGATTTAAGTGACATCCTACTGAATTCAGGAGCAAAGTGAATCTCCTTTGGATCTGTGATCATCAGAATGAGTTTGGAGGAAACTGGAAAATCTGTCAGCAAACACTTTTATTTTTTATTCCAGATTTTCAAGCCTCAAATCTCCTCCTGAAAAGGTCTATTTTTGAATAATTATGGCTCATCAGGCTCAGACACACTCAACCGGCCGGTTCTCCACCTACAATCATACAGCAATCAGAGAGCTGAGTGTTGGAGGGTGGAGGGGTTGTCCTGGGTCAGCGAGGGGGGGTCAGGGTTTAGGAGGAGATGATGCATCACTGCTCTGATAACCACAGTGTGTGTAGTAAATGGTGACATGATAATAAATCTTTAGTTTTAATGTTTACATCCATCCATGAAATGATATTGTCTGTATTTCTGAGGGTCAGTGAACGCGTCTTGGAGTTTGAGCGTTTAGTTTATAGAAAGGAGAAAAGACGGCAGCACGTGAAGTTTTCTCAGGAAGTTTGTAGTTTTGTAGCCTGTGTTAGTGAGGAATAAAGCAGCAGCTGAACCAGGAAACTTACTTTCACTACGTTGGAGGTTTGAATGGTAATAAAATGGTGGGATGTAATCGTCATGGTGATCCAGAGCTGGAACACTGGAACTAAAGAGCTGCTGCAGGATAGTGCTGGGATATGGAAGTAGATGGGTTCAACTTTTTATTTATAAATTATATTATATATAAAAAAAATGCTTCAGCTAGGACTATAACATTGTCTGCTGCTTATGAGGCAAGAACACTACCCCGTACACCACCACAGAACACCTACAGGACTTTAAGCTTTAATGAGAATAACAGAATAATTATGTTCTGACTATCCATCTGAAAAAATCTCACAATAAAGGACAAACACCTTTGTATCATGTATAAAGTATATCTGAAAAGTGAGGTTGGACTTTAACATGGGCTGCTGCTTATGAGGCAAGAACACTACCCCCTACACCACCACATGCATAGAGATTTTAGCACCAAATTTGCATAATGTGCAAAAAGAAAATTATTGTTTCACTCATTATTGTTTCGTGATAATCAGGAGATGGAGAGATCTACGTGACGTTACATCATAAGAGAGCGTCTCCATGGCAACATGGTGAACCTGTCGTGTCTGGGGTTAGTTATGATTCAGTCAGAATTTACAGCTAAAACAACGTGCTGAAGAGGAGGAGAAGAAAAAAAAGATTTTTTTTATTTGCTGGAGGGAGACGACCATGTCGGTGGGTGAAAGAGTTAAGAGTTTATCAGTAAAACTATTTCCATGGTCAAAAGCTGCATTTCCTTTTTAACGATTTTAACGATACACACTGACGATACACTGACAAATCCAGGCCATCCCAGCGTAAAAACTTTTAGGTGAATTTTTTTAAACATAACTAAAAACATAATGAAGTAATCCCTCTTTAAGATGCAATAGTCCATTATTGTAATAAAAGTGCTGAACAATAACATAACTTGTTCCAACTCGTAAAGTTGTAAAACTTCACAGATTTTTAAGTCCAGAATCTAATTTTCTGCTCGATGCATCAACAGAGAAATAAAACACTGTTTATCCGTCCAACTTGTATTTGCTAATTACATTCAATGCGTTGTGATGAGCTGAAATTGGAAGTAATTGAGTTTCCAGACGACTTCTTCGTACCTGGAACCCACCGATGGCTCGTTTCTGCTTCTAGAACGTTTATAATGTTTTTGCATGTGTGGTGGTTTTGCATTAATGAAGCTGTCCGATCTCATTAGGTCTTTTGTAAGGTTTGGACAGCAGCAGGAGTCTGGCGAGGCCTTTCTTCCCTCTGCTGTCACACTACAGATTTGATCAGATTTAATTAGCTGGTTTATGAGCGCCCTGAGTCCTCTGAACAGAAACCATGTGACGTACGAGACGTTTCTATTATTAAAGGCAGGAAACAGCGTAGTGGAAGGGATGGATTTGGGTCAAAATAATCACGGTACTGAAATATGTGAGCATCTGTAGATCAGGTTACTCCTGATTTAACTCATATTTACAGTGAAGGACTTTTCATTTATTGGCCACCATGAAGTTAAATTGGTGTTTTTTTACATGGTTCACAGGTCAAACTTCTTTTTTTATTGCAATGGAATTTTGTACAAATGTCGAGAATTTAGATTTGAACCATCCATTAATTGGACTTCCTGATTAATGACTGGGCCCCATCAGGGCCCTACTTTAAGATGTGTGCATTACTTTATGACTAAATGAATGATTATTATTACTGCTAATTATCAAATGTTATAACAGCACGTTAACACATGCATGAATTATCATGAGCTCAGTCAGGATTGTGTTTATCAAGATTTGTATATAAATATTTTTAGTGATGTAATACAAGGTTTACTTCATGCATTTTGTACTGAATTATATAATATATATATATTGAGGAAACAAGATGGGCAAAAAGTCAAAAACGTCATGTGGTTTCATCCTAAATACTCAATTCCAGATAGTGTAACTCTAATAAATGAATAAAGACATATATTATACTAGTATAATCTAGTTGGATTAAATAGAACCGTATTTAAATAAAGTTTTGCGAAAAACAAGATGCATCTCTGTTAACGTGGGTTTAATGAGGGATTAGTTCTTACTCAAAAACAGAGTCTTTCCCAACATCTAACTGCACAACCTTTAATTTAAAGCTGAAATCCTGCTTCTAAAGCACAAACTGCTCGATGCATTCAGAGCTCAGCTACTATTTCTGTGCTTTTGTGCACATATGGATGTTTGTTTCATGCATAAATCTGCATAAATATGGAACACTGTGTGTGTGTGTGTGTGTGTGTGTGTGTGTGACAGATGGCTCAGGTGCCCTCCACACACCCATGTTTGATCCGTGTTCACGGTGGCGTGTTGTGTCGTTCTCTCTGCGTGTGTGTTCTGTCGCGGGTGGCTTCCTCCCTGCGTGTGTGTGTGTGTGTGAGTGTGTGTGTGTGTGTGTTGGTCTCCGCGGCGACCGGGGACGATGCTGCGGTCCCTGATGGCGTCGGTGAGTCCTGAACTCAGGGAACGCCCCAGAAAGCGAGAGGAGGGCGATGCTGCTTTATTCATAAAAATGTTGGTGCTGGTTCAACGTGACTCCAGCTGCTTTTATTCCTGATCACACACTCGTGTTTCATCCTGGAGATTAACCAGCGTGTAAATACACACTGTCATAACGTCTGGGAATATAAGGCTTAAATATAAAAATGCTGCTTTTGATCATCTGATGATGCAAATTTCTGCATTTTTCTGTATTTTAAGTGAAAGTTAAACCTCTAATGCATCAATAATGATTGGTTTAGTCAGAATTGTTTTACAAGGTATTTTTATACATCGTTAGGAAGAAATATCCAACTTTTTATTATAAAGATTTGTCCATATATTGTATATATATATATATATATATAGACAGAGATACACAGGCCTCCAGGAAACCCCAGCACCATCACCTCACAACTCATTTATTTATCCACTGCCGCAAAATGGGAATTGTTTGAGTCATGGATGTATCATCAGACCTGAGTATAGCACGGATTTGTCCTAGTGGTCACTCCTGGTACTGCAAGATCAATAATCTTTGTAATCTAGATTTTTAAGTCATGGACATTTTATCTGTAGAAAACATTTCTAATGGTCAGAAAAGCTCTGAAAAAGTCTTATGTATCTGCCATATTCTCATGTTATTGCTTTGGGGAAGAAGTTGTGTTTTGTTGAGATAACGTTTGACTTGTAGCCGAGTTTGTCCACATTTTTGTCTCCTCCATGTATATGTTGGTGCTAAGCTGCATAACAACAAGGATTAGTTATTAATAAATAAAAGGAAAAGTAGATGGTGGTGCTCGCCCCCCAGAATGTGAAATGACACCCATCCTCCTAATTAACCTCACCCATGCCTCGTGGACACGTTTGTCCTTTGGAAAATCTGATGCTGAGCCGCCTGCTTCTGCACTAGCAGCGAGGAGGAGGTAGACATGGTTTATTGGCTGGTTTTTATGTTCTGGAAGCAGGAAACATGAGATAGGCCTGCAGTTTGCTAACATGGTGATAATAAGATGGTGCAAGCTCGGTACTAGAGTACAGGACATTCTAACATCTCCTTTCTCATACAGAGAAAGAAAGCATCATGTTTGATTCTATCAGTTCCTGCCGCGCTGCAGGGTCAGTCTGATATCTGCAGCTTTTTAATGGACACAGAACAACATCACATGCATCTAAATGCTAATGCTGGAAATTACATTACAAAAAACGGACAAAAACAGGACTGTAAATGTGTTGTTGAGGCTGCAGGCGAGTACAGTATCACTCCCACACGTGTTCACGTCCGTGGGCGTTTTCTGCCGGTTCAGGACGGACGGATCGTCCACCCACCCCCCGTCCATCCATCATTCAACACTCCTCCCTCTGCAAAAGCTGCGTTTACATAAGAGGCAGAGCGGCAAACCCAGCACTAAAAGCCTGGAGCAGTGGAGTGGATCCACACTGTGAGGACTCCAAATGGCAACGCCGCCCGCTCGGAATTAATTATGGAGTTTGTTAAGAAGACGAGGAGCAGGATTTATGGGTGGAGGAGGGACCGCAGCGTCCTGCAGCCGTCATCTGAACGCTTCATATAACAGTTGGAAACTGGTCGCAGAGCTTTGAATCGTCTTGACTCTGTTTTCAGCCACATAAAAGCCTCATTTTCCAGTCGATAGGTTTGTTTAAAGCTCTTGGACTTGGAGTCTTCTTGGTTCAGTGCACCATGATTCAAAGATCTTAATGACTTCCACTGACTTTTCCTCTGATGCTTTGGCTTCTTAATAAAATGTCTGAACAACTACTGCAGAGAAAATAAGGACATTCTGTACAGATGTTCACATTCTCTTCACAACTGTAGTTTTACATGTTTATTAGCAAACTTCAGTTCACTAATACTCAACAACATTATCCTATACATTAGCATGTTAAAGGTACAGTGTGTAGTTTCTGTTGCCCCCTAGTGGCGAGGTTGGGGATTGCATGTAAAAGAATCCATCTCCATATGTCTAGAGCTTGGTTTATCTGTTCTTAACTACTGTAGAACAGATAAAAATGTCACAATAAAACAGTTATAACAACAGTTGT
Source organism: Eupleurogrammus muticus (assembly GCA_036785175.1). Lineage (NCBI taxonomy): Eukaryota > Metazoa > Chordata > Actinopteri > Scombriformes > Trichiuridae > Eupleurogrammus > Eupleurogrammus muticus. The sequence goes on along the minus strand of JAYKQN010000001.1, from coordinate 49,748,480 downwards.
CCATGTACCACAATGGTTCCATTCTGATCCACAGAACAACTAATTGCAATTAGGAGTTAACAGGTTAATCCAGCAGTGATGGACCGGTGCAGGCTATTAAAGGGAGAAGCAGCATCAGTAATTAGCCACGTCCCTGCTGTGTTTCCTGCTCATTAAAAAGCTATTTGACCACATCAACACTATTGGTTTGAGAGCGGGGAAATTCTCTTGGTTTAAATAAAGGACCAAGTCTTCATGGGAGGTTTTTTACATCACATGAATGATGTGATGGAAGCTGACAGTACAGTACGGAGTCAAATGATGCGTATCTGTCTATAATGAACGAGTGGTGATGGACCACGTGTGTTTCACCTCATTACATGTTTGTGTAGAGGTTTTATAGAAGAGAGTTTCTTTATGCTGCTTAATGTTTACTAGAGGCACATTCAAACCCTACATGTGTTAACTATGTCCATGTTTCCAGCCCTCTTTTACATTGGGTGTGTGATACACACTATTTCCTGTAGGTGGCAGTACTGAAGGCCAATAATAAAATGGCAGTTGAACGTGAGGCCTCTAAAACTCAATTTAACAATTCATGAATGAATGAGTGAGTAATGCAATTAGTGAATAAATAAGTAATGTAATTAGGGAATGAATGAGTGAAGTAATTAGTGACGTAAAAAGTAAAGTTTATTAAAACACAGGTTGATGGAAACTAATCACTGGTTAAAAAAAGACTGGAAACCTCAATTTAACAACAGAATTTATAAGTTTGTTGGTGCCACGCAGGAAGTTGATGATGAACCGCTCTCTACTTGAGGTCCATTTGTTTTTTATTACCCCCCCCCCCCATCGTACCAAAAACCTCCAGATCACATTAAAACCATCGTGTACCTGTTATTTAATCTGTGACCTGCGTTGTTTAAAGTCCTGATAGATCTTCTTCTACAGGCTATGAACTCAACAGCGCCCCCACCTTCTCCTGGTGGTATTGTGCTGTTGGTGAATCTGCTCATCTACGTAACAAAGCATTTACACTCCTCACACATCCATCATTCATACAGGCTGTAAATGGGCTTTGAGGCTAATCCGGATGCAGAGAAGTTTCCTCCTGGACAACTGAGGATGATTCACAATCATCTCCTTTGTTTCACAGTCGACCAACTAATGGAGAATTAATGTTAATAACTAATTAAGTCCAGTGTCTGTGTCCTCATGTGGCATCACAGGTACAAATGAAGCCTGAATTAAACAGCCTCATAGAATAGTATTTTATTCATATATAGCCAAATAGAGGCTCAATAATCTGTTTTGATGGAGTCACGCAGCTTTGGCTTTGAGGCGTTCTGATTGGCTGATCATGAACGATGCGTTCTGATTGGCTGATCATGAAAGATGCGTTCTGATTGGCTGATCATTACCGATGCGTTCTGATTGGCTGATCATGAACGATGCGTTCTGATTGGCTGATCATTACCGATGCGTTCTGATTGGCTGATCATGAACGATGTGTTCTGATTGGCTGATCATGAATGATGTGTTCTGATTGATCAGAAGCTTTTAGGTTAATTCGCCTTCGCAGGAAAAACAGCTTCAATCACCTCGAGTCCAGAAAAACCACGACAGCAAATCAGCTGCTTTTAATCTGCGTTTAACACAATAGTTAGAAAATAGTTGAAAGACTTTATTTTTTCCTATTTAGGTAAAAACTGAGGTGAAAAATCATCTACTATACAACGTCCTTTATTCTAGGGTCAGATTACGCGTCTCACAGCTGCTTCTCCAGAGTTTTACTCTGCACATTTTAAACCACAGAAGGTTTTAATTTCATGTCGTGACTTTTTTTTTTTCGTTCAATATAAGCATAGAGGGTGTTTTTTTTTTAACGTCATTGGAGCATCACAGTGAATTAAACGATTCATCACTGCTGGTTATTTAGTAAAACCTCCACCTTCACCTGATGTCAGTTGAAACTCTGCTTTTCTATAGTTTCCTGTGTTAAATCACGTTAAAGCAGCAGTGAAATAAAGTCATCATGGACTCGGGTTCAATAGAAAATAGAAAGTATTGATCTGATGGATCTTATTACTCTGTCCTGTTTATCTCTGATCATGTCGAGGCTGGATTTAGTTTCCTGGCTAAACAAATGTCAAATATTCACGTGAACATGAGACAAAAAGAGGCTCAACCAGACTCTTGTGTTCCTGCAGAAAGTGTGTATTCTTGCAGAAAGTGTGTGTTCCTGCAGAAAGTGTGTGTTCCTGTAGAAAGTGTGTGTTCCTGTAGAAAGAGTGTGTTGCTGTAGAAAGTGTGTGTTCCTGCAGAAAGTGTGTGTTCCTGCAGAAAGTGTGTGTTCCTGTAGAAAGTGTGTGTTCCTGTAGAAGTGTGTGTTCCTGCAGGTGATTAAATGTCTCAGGAACTAATTAGCAGCAGTTGTTGTTTGTTAATCCATGAATTACTTTTCTGATCTTGTGCAGTAGTTTTATTATAATATTGACTAAAGGTGCTTCATATTTTTGTGATTTAATGTGATTTAAGCTGCTGCCTACACGTTAAATATGAAGGTAAAACCTATTTATTTATTCTTCTTTCTTATAGCTACCACCATCCGAGCTAACAGTTAGCATTCTTGCTAACCGGTTAGCATCCATGGTAGCATCCATGCTAACCAGTTAGCATCCGTGCTAACCAGTTAGCATCCGTGCTAACCAGTTAGCATCCATGCTAACCAGTTAGCATCCATGCTAACCAGTTAGCATTCGTGCTAACAGTTAGCATTCGTGCTAACCAGTTAGCATTCATGCTAACAGTTAGCATTCGTGCTAACCAGTTAGCATTCATGCTAACAGTTAGCATTCGTGCTAACCAGTTAGCATTCATGCTAACAGTTAGCATTCGTGCTAACCAGTTAGCATTCGTGCTAACCAGTTGGCATTCGTGCTAACCAGTTGGCATCCATGGTAGCATTCATGCTAACAGTTAGCATTCATGCTAACAGTTAGCATTCGTGCTAACCAGTTAGCATTCATGTTACAGTTAGCATTCGTGCTAACCAGTTAGCATTCATGTTACAGTTAGCATTCATGCTAACAGTTAGCACGAATGCTAACTGGTTAGCATGAATGCTAACTGGTTAGCATGAATGCTAACAGTTAGCATTCGTGCTAACCAGTTAGCATTCATGTTACAGTTAGCATTCATGCTAACCAGTTAGCATGGATGCCAACTGGTTAGCACGAATGCCAACTGGTTAGCATTCGTGCTAACCGGTTAGCATTCATGCATTCAAGTGTGTGTTCCTGTAGAAAGTGTGTGTTCCTGCAGAAAGTGTGTGTTCCTGTAGAAAGTGTGTGTTCCTGTAGAAAGTGTGTGTTCCTGTACAAAGTGTGTGTTCCTGTACAAAGTGTGTGTTCCTGTAGTCCTGGTTGCAGCCTCTCCTCCTCCTCCTCTCTCCTGGTCTCCAGGTTTCATTTATCGTATTTCAGGCTTCAGCAGCCGTTCCTCTGGCCGACTGCAGCTCATTAAATCCCTTCGTTCACATTTCCTCGTCAAATTACACTCATCTGTGATCAGATGTGGCTGCAGCTGTCAGGACCAATCACAATGATTTATGATCATCTCAACATGTTCAGGCAGATTTTCCTGAAACAAAGTGTGTGTTGACTGAATATTTATACATATTATATTACTGGTATATGCAATATATTATGATTTTTCTTAATTTGCATCATCCTGTGTTATTCATCTTTTTTTATTGTCTTAACTACAGATTGAGGCATTGATTTACTGTGTTTGTCCGTTTTCATAATGTTGGATTCACAAAAGACTCTCACTAAAGTTGTGTCATCACAAGGTCGAGAAGAGAAATTGAAGAGAACTAGTTGTTTTATTTCTGTAAATTACAAAAAACTGGATGATGATGAGTTCGTAAATCTTCTATATCTCCAAAATGTTGGTGCTCCCTATGTCTGTATGTAGGGGAAGTGTGGGCATGGATTGTAGATAAAATAACGGGGATGTGCCTTATGCAGAACATCGTTGTTTTAACAACCTGAAAATGGTAAAGAGACACGCTGATAAAGCACAGTTTAAACTGAAGGAAATCAGCTACACAGCTGAGTTTAAGACATAAGACAGGTGGTACGAGTTGGAGGAAAGACTGGATCAGTGGATCACAGAGCAGAGACTGGATCAGTGGATCACAGAGCAAAGACTGGATCAGTGGATCACAGAGCAGAGACTGGAACAGTGGATCACAGAGCAAAGACTGGATCAGTGGATCACAGAGCAAAGACTGGATCAGTGGATCACAGAGCAGAGACTGGATCAGTGGATCACAGAGCAAAGACTGGATCAGTGGATCACAGAGCACAGACTGGATCAGTGGATCACAGAGCAGAGACTGGATCACAGAGCAAAGACTGGATCAGTGGATCACAGAGCAGAGACTGGATCACAGAGCAAAGACTGGATCAGTGGATCACAGAGCAGAGACTAGATCAGTGGATCACAGAGCACAGACTGGATCAGTGGATCACAGAGCAAAGACTGGATCAGTGGATCACAGAGCAAAGACTGGATCAGTGGATCACAGAGCAGAGACTGGATCAGTGGATCACAGAGCAGAGACTGGATCACAGAGCAAAGACTGGATCAGTGGATCACAGAGCAGAGACTGGATCACAGAGCAAAGACTGGATCAGTGGATCACAGAGCAGAGACTAGAACAGTGGATCACAGAGCAGAGACTGAATCAGTGGATCACAGAGCAAAGACTGGATCAGTGGATCACAGAGCAAAGACTGGATCAGTGGATCACCGATCTATGTATATATCTATGTGTGTATATATCTATGTGTATATATCTATGTGTGTGTATATATCTATGTGTATATATCTATGTGTGTATATATCTATGTGTATATATCTATGTGTGTATATATCTATGTGTGTGTATATAAACCCTCCCCTATAGTTAGGTTCCTTATGTGTGTTAAATACAGTAGTGACACACAGAACTGAGACTAGTACGGAGCCTTACGGTCGTGTTAATAACTTTCTATGTAGTTTCTGGACCAACAGGAAATTAGAATAAAGACAACGTGTGTTTTTAATGAACAAAGCAGCAGGAATGATGAGTTTAATATTGTCTTTGTGATCTTGTGTGTTTCCTATACTAAAACACTGATTATTTATAGTGTAAACCATCACTTCTGCTCTGGATTGTACAGATCACACACACATGGACTCTAACCAGCAGAAGTGACTCATCTCTATTGATTTTTCAGTTAAATGTCACTTCCAGTTTTTCTGCTCCGGTGTTTCTCACTGTCCCATTTATTTAAGCCAGTTAAATCAGCTATAAAAAGGCCATTGTTCTTTAAAGGGAAGCTAGGAGCTATTTTAATCGAGGTTTGTTTGATTTTATTTTCAGGACGACGGGACCTGTAGAAAACGGGTTTGATGCTTAAAGTTTAAAGTCTGATATTTAATATTTAAATACGTTTCTGTCTCATCGATTTTTATGTAATTTAAAAGCCGTTGAATTTTCAGCCTCTGGATTTACTTTCAGTGACTCGTTTTCACCTTTATAACAGTAATAACTATTATTAACCAGATAATATATCTATCATAACCAGATATTTACTACCAGGTATCATATCTATTATTAAGCGAATCAGCAGCTGATTTTCTTCTTCTCTTTTCTAATCTTATCTTAATGTAATATAAGTGTTATTCATTCTTGCTGAGTCTGATGCTGTATTCACGCCTGCATAATTGAAACAGAAATAATTCCACCAGAACAGTGGGTGTTTACCTTCATTTCTAACTGTGTGTTATTCTGAGGATGGAAGGAATGACCTAAACTTCCACGCGCCATTTATCTGTTGCATCATAGACTGAAAAATCAGCTCCTTTCTCCTTTATAGAAGCTCAATCACTGATTCTGGTGGAGCCGTGGGCTGGTAGATGAGCTGGAAACTGAAGGAACCTGCAGCGTGTGGGGTCCTATTCTCTCTAAATATTATTATGATATATCACGGCTGTCAAAGCAGCGTGGACTCGGCCCCTTTACACACAGCTCCTCAGATTACTGGAGACGAATCTATATTCCTCCTGCAGCTCCGTCTAATGGACTTTTAGTTAAGCCACGTTAAAGGAAAGTGAACCCAGCGGCTTCTTCCCCTGTAGGGAGGAAAAGAGGGAGTAATTACAGCGGGTTTATTTCTTATCAAAAATAAATGTGAAGGAAAACGATTTTTTTGCATTGATATATCAGTCTAAGCCAGTGGTTCTTAAAGAGTGGGGCGTACCCCCCCGGGGGGGATGCTAGGCACGTTAGACCTCGGGGAACATGATTTTATTTTTTTATTTAGATTTTTTTGTCCCTGAATAAAGTGCAATTGCACCTCCACCACATCAGGGGGCAGCAGAGTGTTCACAGGGAGCATACAGCACAGAGAATGAGTATGAAGTGTAGACACCAAGTGACACCATGAAAACATATTTAACAGGGATGAGAAGACAGGAGGAGAGAGACGGAGATAAAGAGACAAACCAAAGTCTCCCAAAGCTAAGACAAGGAAATATGACGAAGCGTCTGTAGCGCTTGGTTCACTGTGAAAGAGAAAATTATTCTATCTATAGTCGGGTGGGGGATGTTTACTTCTTCTGTGGGGGGGGGGGCAGAAAATAATTGAGAAGCACTGAACTAAGCCAAGGTTGAAGTTTCAATGTGATGCATTGAATGATGCATGAAAAGGTGAATTCTCTCTGCAAAACACTGTTTTATATGTGTGTGTGTGTGTGTGTGTGTGTGTGTAATTAGCACAGATCTCGTGTTTTTTTTTTGCATGAATCAGGCTGTAATGAGGCAGAAGAATGAAATCGCCTCCCGTAACAGCAACAATCACACACACATCATTAATATTCGTTCACTACTTCACATGCAAAACATGGAGTGGTTAAAAAAAAGGAGAAAGAAAAAGCATCAGTGACATAGAAAGACAGTGAATCCATGTTTGGCTGAAGCATCTTCTCTTTGTTGCTGCTACCATACTGAACATTTTATATTCTAGATGAGTTGAAGCTGCTCTGACTCTCTTCTTTCTTTATCTGAGGTTTATCTGTTTCTCTCTGCAGGTTTTTCTGTGTTGAGCCGAGTGTTGGAGAAGTTTCTGTAGACGAGTGTTGTCAGTATTCATGAAGCAGGAAAATCTGGGCCACTAAATGCACCTTAAAGCCAACGACAAATCTCTGAAATCCTCTTGGAGAATGTACGTTTACCAGCATGTCTGAACACACAGAAACCACCTTGATACAAGATTAAAATAAACAATCGTGTTTCAGGAAACTAAACGTCAGAAAACAGGAAGTGTGTGTTTCAGGTGAAACACAAAGGACAGTGGCAGAACTCCAGCCCTGTTTCCTGGTTCCAAGGTTTCTGGTTCTTGTCACGTCGACCTCGAACGAAACAAATCAAAATTTCACAAAAGATTTTATAAACACAAAACACACGAGAGGAGTTTGTGTTTGGCTGATTTGTTCTCTGAATTGTTCATGGCCACCATGTTCAGGCTTCAGTTTAACGACACCTGTGACTTTTATTCTCCATCTTTTGAAGATTTTCTGCCACGTTTCACTAACCTCCATCCCAGCCTTTGTAACCTCATTGTGTTCCATTCTACCTGAGAATCCGTGCACCGTGTTCTCATCACCTCCCTGATCTCTGGAGTCATTCCCCATGTTGAACAACTTCTCTCTTTATTTTATTACCACGAGCTCAGTAAAACGCTTCAGCTGCAGCATCACATTAACATTTTGACCACAGAGTAAAGAGGAAGATTCACGGCTGGGAAACGATGAGAAAAACATTCAGGGATAAGCAATAACTTCTAAGAACGACCATATAATATAATTGATGTAATTAAGATGTCTACACGTATAAAGACATAAACTCTGTTTCTAGTTGTCTGTGAATCTGTCAGTGAATGAACCTGAAAACGCCTTTTATTCCACTGGCTGCTGGTCTGCTGCCGTGAACCAGTGCAGCAGAAATTATAAGAATATAAAACTAGTGTGTGTGTGTATGTGTGTGTGTGGTGTGTGTGTGTGTATGTGTGTGTGTGGTGTGTGTGTGTGTGTGTGTGTGTGTGTGTGTGTCTGTGTGTGTGTAATCCCATATCATGAAATATCCAAACCACAGCTCCTCTGCAGTCAGACTGTAATATTCTGTTGTTTCAGACACTGATACTGACTCTGCAGATGTTCCTCTGGAACAAACTAGTACTCTAAATACTCCTAAATACTCCTAAATACTCCTAAATACTTCTAAAACTAAATGTCTTTATATGTGCATTTTGCACAAAGATCATTTTCTTTGTTCAATTAAACATTATTATTATTATTATTAATATTATTGACAGTAGTGGTACTGCCATTATTATGATTAGTAGTAGTAGTAGTACTAGAAGTAGGAGTAGTAGTAGTATTGCTATTTTATTGATAGTAGTAGGCATCAAGACCATTTTCTTTATTCTGTAAAACTATTCTAACTACTTTATGAATTATTATAATAAGTATTATTATTAGTAGCAATGGTAATTTGTTATTATTAGTAGTACTAGTGATATTATTTTATTGGTAGTGGTAGTTATCGTTATTTTTATCATCCATGTGTGTTATCACAGTTATAAGCTTTGAATTCTCTCATGGGGTCAAATCTCTATGTTCAGCTTTTATAGTGAAACGTGCAGCAAATCTCCTCAGAGCTGAATTGTTATTGCAGCCTAACGTGATTTATCCCCAACAGAAAAAGGCCGCTGTGACTTTTGTGCAGCAATATTCAGCGAAACGGATCGGAATGTATAAATAAACTCATGTGAAGGTATTAAACTAAGCTGTCCAGTTCCCTGGAGGAGAGTTAACAGCTAACTCAGTATTTAATTAATATATAAATTACTATTAGCTGCTGCTTTAAGAGGAAGGTGTTAGTGGGATTTCATTAATGCATGGGTTTATATATATATATATATATATGTTGTCATTGCATTCTATTTGTGTAATTATTATTATTATTATTACTTTTTCTTTACATAAGCAAGCCAAAGCTGCACAACCATCATTTTATAATCTCTTTAATCAATAGTGATAATAATTCAATCCAGGAGACGAGATGATGATAATTTAGAGGAATTTCTACATAATGAATATAAATGTTTGTGAGATATAACTTTATACAATCTGAAAATATGAAGTTGAAGTTGACGCATAAACAGTATAATTGCAGCATTAAAACATTAAAACCAAAACTCCAAGCAGAGTTTTGCAAATGCTGAATTTCTCTGTGGAGATGAGAGAAAGTGCAGAGTCGGCTGATTATTCTGAGTTATTCTGACCCGTCTTCACATCAGGAGCTGATATTGACCCGTAGCTGATATAAAAACATTGATTAATGACAATGATGCAGCTTTAGCGCTCCTTTTATAGGGACTATTTGCTCAAATTAAATAAAATAAATAGGATCACAGGGAGGATTTAGATCATCCGTAGCAACATGAACATTGACATATAAATCTGAGGTTATTAATGCAGCCATTAGGCCTCATCAGCGTGAACGCTTATGTATAATAGATGGTTGTGATTATGAGCAACATTAAGCAGCTCCAGTCCCTCTTATTATTTGACATGACAGGGCTCCAATAAACTATGATACGAGCAAACGCAACCAACGGAGACTTTTATTCTTTAATTTACTGTAAAACCTCAGATGTCAGTTCTGGCCTGGTGTTTGACATCTGTTAGCGTTATTTCCAGCATCAGCATCATTACAGCTCATTAAAACCTCATCAGACCAGGATGTGAGCGTGAAGCTCAGAAGGAAACGAACGAGCAGGCCGCTTCGTCCTTAATGAAGTTTGTTGTCGAGTATACATGTGTTATGGAAACTCACTGTGACTCAGGACTTTTATTTATTTTTTTGTTTGCGCCCAACTCTTTGCTATTGATTACCGTGAGTGCACTTTTTAATTTAGCCTTAAATTGACATGAGTAATACAGGATGAGCTCAGTTTGTAATCAGCATTCACATTTTTATCCAGATTAGTAATATTCCCAGAAACGTCAGATCAAATGACTCCTGCAGGTATTTGAGGCTGTTTTTAAACCTGAAAACATCCATTTATCACGTTGCAGCATCGTCAGAACAAATCAGGGAGGAATCTATTTCCGAGGAGCCCTTGTTTTATTTTTTACCTTTAATTATGTCGACTTCTTTCAACTGATCTATCATCTGAGGGTATTGATCAACACACACACACACACACACACACACACACACACACACACACACACACACACACACACACACACACACACACACACACACACACACACCTGCAGACCCCCCTCGAACTCGCCTGCTGCCAAACTTATGTGAACATGGAGCAGAGCGACTGTAAAGCAGAGAAGAAGGTAATTTTCCTACTTTACTTTAAATACATAAATCCTCACGACTGGTGTGAGTCAGAATTTGCTTTGGGGCTCTCGACTCTGCAGCTAAATCTATACAATGTGTGTGTGTGTGTGTGTGTGTGTTGTCTGCTTATCTATTTTGCTGGTAGAATATTCAGCTTTTGGTATTTTACCTCTGCCCTTCAGGGCTCTGTAACGCTGTTTGTTCCATTAAAACGCAGCTAATCTTATGAGGGATCAGGCCACTGCTCCCGTCGTATTTCTCTATCTCTGCGTTGTCTGTTCAGAATATTCCTCTGTGCCCCATTGTTGTCTAAAAACTATTAAAAACACACAGTGAACACTGGGTGTTGTGTTCCCTTAATTACACGAGTTTATTTCCAGTTGATCCCACGTAACACACTGTCCTGCTGCTGTAAATATCGTATTAATCCGCGGCTGAAAATAGTCCCTGAGCAAACGCAGCAGACGGCAAAAAACTACACTCAGATATGTTTTATCTGGTTTTAAAGATTAAGTGTTGTTAGCCACGCACATGTTAGAAATGTTCAGATGGATTCTAAATTGGTAATTTTCGAGGGATATAGAATAACTCTAGACATATGACACAGATTACACGATTAGAGTTTTGATGACAACACATTAATTATTCAAAAAGTTGAAAAGCTCCAGGTAACCTGTCTATTAAATATTCTATTATATATTGACTAGTTTTACCTCTAAGATATACACAAATAGGCTTTGCTAGTGTAACAAAAGGCCTTTAAACATATATGTCACTATTATATTTAACAACTTATGACAAAAAACTACTCTTGTTACTGCAATTTTGAAGTAACTCGTAAAATCAGTAATATTACTTTTACTTAAGTACATATTGTTAGAGGTAATGTCCTTCACTACATTTTACAAAGTAAAAAATTAAAACATTTCTCTAAGTTTTAGATGAATAATTGAACATTTAACAGGTAAAAATATTTGTTTTTTGGAACAATTAGTCCAATATTGGGCAGAATAAATCTTATTTTACTGGCTGACAATTGATTGATGATAAAAAATAATTAAAAAAAAGCTTGAAGCAATGTCATGGATGAACATATCTAGAACCATTCTAAAGCAGTTTATAGTTATTCCAGTGCTGGTGTGCCGATAAAAAACCTTCAGCTCTGCACACACACAACAACACTACTGCTGAAAAAAAAATCCTATTTCCTGTTTATCATCTCACATCGTGTCACTATTCATACTCACATCTCTAGCACTGCAGATTCTCTACTGCCCTCAACATGTATTATACACATGGGCCTTAGACAGAGAAATAATATTAAAAATACCAGAAACGGGAGCTGAGCTTACACCAGGTACATCCTAACTTATTTACTGAGGCCAGAATAGATTCAGCATTGGTTTCTGTCCCCAAAGTGATGCTATGAGCGGAAAACAGATTGCTGAATAAAATTATGCAAAAGCAAATGGTGCTCAGCCCAAGGAGCAGGGGGAGAAGGTTTGTAATTAGCTTTAAACACAGTCAGAAATGACGACTGGGACCTACGCTGACATGCTGAAGGTCATAAGGTGCAGGAGGGTTGCTCATTCTACTTTGCTTCTTTTGCTAAAAGACGCCGTTTGAAAGCTGAACGTTGGACCTGGAGATGAGAAGACGTGTCGTGTGTGGTTCGGTTCATCAAAAAGTGAGTCATCAAAATATCATCAACGCTGGTTGGAAAGTTGGATATGGTGCATGGAGGGAGATTATTCAGGAATTGATGGACTATTCCTCAATAATCTACCAGGACTCATTTTCTCTGTTTTCCCCTGAATGATAGCAGTGATTCAACTTTCAGGAACAGCCAGCAAATTAAAACCAATGAGTTGTTCTTGTTTCTTCATAGACCTCAAACATAATGTGACTAACACCAACATTGGTGTCCTATACTCTGCAGGTGCCAGGCATCACCACCAGGTGATAAAACAATGGCGCCTGTCTGAAGGTCCAATTCATACATATAATTACCAAAATGTTATCATCTGTTCTTGGTACCATTCCCAATAATCACTGAAAATCTGACAAAAATCCAGCCAATATTTTTTGAGGTCTTTTGCTAACAGAGAGGCAAACACTGGCTATACCATAACCTCCTGATTTAATAGGACCTATCATGGCATCTCACATCTAAATCAACTTCCATATGTATATAGTGTAAGCAACAAATAGCTAGTAAGAGAAGCAATTAATTACACATATACATATATATATATATATATATATATATATATATATATATATATATATATATATATATATATATATACATATATATATATTAATAGAGATAGAGATAGAGAGAGAGAGAGAGTGAGAGATTCAGTTTCAGTGAGTATGCACAAAAGATGTTTTTTAAGAGCTGTTTTGAATTCTGTAGTGGAGTGCAGTGTGTGTGGGTGTGAGGGCCCTGAAACCCATCGTAAGGATATAGCTGGTTGTGAGTAAACTTGCTAATGAGGACCATCGGGAGCACAGAGGAGTTCAGGGCTGAAGGAGGTCAGTGAGTTATGTAGGTGAGGTGTGTCCGTGCAGAGCTTTAAATGTTGAATGTAGACTCGTTGAAGTTAGTTTGTTGAGACACGGGAAGCCAGAGAAGTTGAATCAATGAGGAGTGACGTGTCTAGTGGACCTTGAGCAATGCAATAATCTGTGCTGCAGAGTTCCAGATGAGCTGTCATCAGTTTATGAACCTGTATGGGATGATTACTGTAGTTAATGCATGGTGCAGAGCATTCATTACTATTTCTATTGAGTTTTGTTAAATCGGGGGAACATTATTCATGTGACTGGTGCAGGAAAGTGTTCTGTCGGGGGTAATATCAGGTTCTTAACCCATGAGGACACTGTAATATTGGCTTCAACAGTTGTTGGGATGTTGTTGCGGAGGGGGGTAGACGATAAACGGGAATGGTCCTAACTGGATCTGCAGAAGCACAGCTTTACTGTATTTTATGTGAGCCCCCTATTGGCGGCATTTCAGGTTTTGGGTTTCAAGAAATCATGCAAGAATCTGTGCTTTTGATTTCTTAATTTATCCCCGATTTCCATGCTTCTATCATGAGTAGGTAGGCTTTGTAATACATACGGAGGAGATCACTGAAGATCTAAACCAGGACTGTCTGTGCACCCTCTTTGGGGCAAAACCCAGATTGTGAGCATTCAGAAGAAATGAATGTTATATAAGTGGTTCTTGAGTTAAAAAGGCAACTACCCCTCTCAAGAAATTTGGAAACGAATGGTGGATCGTAAGTAGGCCAGTGGTTATTAGGGTCACTTGTCTGATCATGGCAGCTGTCAGTGAAGCAGGGACTGAGGCCAGCCGACAGACGGGGGCTGATTAGGGAGGTGATGACTGAAACCATAGAGGGCAGGCATGCTTTTACTAGGGTTGTGCAGATTGATGCCAAGTTGGCATGTGGAAGTATTAGACTGGGTAATGAGGTCATAGCATGATTCTCGGCCGGGGGAATGAAGTCGTATAATACAGTAGACGGGGACACTTTCCTGGCATTTGCTGATGGTGGGACGGGCTACTTCTTGTTAATTGAGGTCAACTGTTCATGGATTGTGGAAGATTTGGCTTTGAAAAACTTCGGAAATATGGAACCATCATTCACTAGAGTGGCCATGTTGGTGTTCTGGTGTTACCTGTGTAAAAGTGTGTTTTGACTACACTACACACTTTGTGTGTGGGATATCTATAAAAAAAAAAATTAAATCAAGGAGCACTCCAAACAAATAAGTCATTTTGGCAATGGGATTACAATGGAAACATCTTGATATTTAGAACTTAATGTAATTTTCCAAATATAGGAGGTGAGTATTTTAGTACCAGACACAAAGTATAGAGTTGCGTGGGAATACTAATACTGTATAATATATAGAATTTCTGTTTGTGCCAATTTCTACATAATGAAGTTACAGGAATTACAGGAGTTACAGGAGTGACAAGTGGTTTTCCACCAGAGGACTGATGCATGTTTTCTACCAGGCTCAGTTTTCCCTTCCAGATCCAGACTCTCCTCCAAATATGTTCACAGGAGAGTAACGTCTGGCTGAAAAACAACAAGATTACGCATCAAAATGCAAGTCTTCAACCCAATAGGTGATGCCGCAGAGGTCGTGCCCATCGTTTATAATGTTTATGTTCGCCACAGACACAAGATCAACAAAGTCAGTCTACTGTAGAACAGAGATTTATCTGGTGCTGAGGACATTGTGCGAACACCTTTGGCAAAGAGCTGAATTCGTTGGATGCTGATTTATATGTTAAAGTTCTGCACTGCAGATTTAACTTTTAAAACCTAAAGTTCCCTTCTGAGAACTTTCTCCAACAGAAGCATCACAGTTGGCGTGAATGTGCATGCTGTTGTGGCCGAGTCCAATCCGTGACTCCGGTTTAATTATTCCGATCCATCTTCACTATCAGTCCTGAGCGCACACCGCCTCAAAAAGCAAATATAACTACATTTAAGAACAAAGGTCCCCACGGATCACACATATAGCCACAGTACAAATTTGTAAATTGTTTGTGCCTCCACTGTGTTTCCCCCAACAGCTGCAGGAATAAATTAACTGTCAGCCATCCAAGATAAATGGCTGCTTTTCCCCCAGATGGGGTGTGGGATCCATGGCAACGGCTCAACCACCTCTTAAAATGCTGTTTTTTCGGGTATGATTTACTCATCTGGGCTTCGTCTTCCTGCCATTACGACCTAATTAGGTTTTAACAGAATCCGTCCCGTCCAGCTACACTGCTGCCAATGTGCCTGTTATTTCCTCGCCCTTGGATAGTTGGATATGAATGTTACTGCAATAAACCCGCGCAAACGGAGATGGCTATTTAAACTTAATAATACAAGGGGAAAGACTTTTGCTGATTTGTCTTGATTATATTAGACGCTAAACTACAAAATCTAGGGATCCAAATGGGCTGTTGACTTAATAGAGTTTGGCTGCAGACAGAAATGTAGGAATATCAATGATAATGAGTCAATTATTCAAGCTTAATCTGCAATCTGTAACCTTGCCACTAGATGCCGCCAGAAACTCAATATTGTACCTTTAAATGAAGCCTATAGCCAATTAGTTTGGTTTAGTATGTGATATATATAAACAGCCTAGTTCTCCAAAATGTTATCACCAAGTTGTTTCTTGTTTTTATGTTTCTCACAGACAGAAACATAAAAACTCTCAATTAGTAGTTTCAGGAGAAGAAATGTGGTATAAATATTTCTTGATGAACACCTGTTCATGTCATCTCCACCCAACACAATGCAAAGTTTATGTGGTTTCAGTGATAAAAACATGTGCCGCCTGTTGTTACAGCATGCAACTCCTCATAAACACACAAATTTCAGTTTTTTACTTAAACATGTTAAACCATGAGCTTTGAAGAGCTGAGAAAAGGATTTTTTTTTTACTTTTGCCAGAGCTGGACTACTTGGTTGCTTACGGTTCCAGTTTCTATCTGAGCTATCAAAACAAGCACATTTTCATATTACTTATTGTATGAGATTATATTAACTTGTTTTTTCTTCTTTATGAATCCCCAATATTCAACCAGACTTGTATCAGCCAGAGTGAAAGCAGCAGTAATGTTAACTATGGACTGTGTGAGGTAGAATAGGCCATTATCTGCACTTTCCATCTCAGCTACTTCATATGTTCAGTGTATCGTGTCAAATATATCGATTGTCCAAATAGAGGCAGAACAAAAAACAATACTTTATCGATGTATTGCAGCTGAAAAAACGATAGGGGACTTAGGCACAACCAAGAATTACCACAATTTGTCCACAAAGTACCAACAAATATCAGCCTCTTTCTTCTCCAACAATGGTCCCCACTGAGACGTTCTGTTAAACGGAAAAGCTTATTTCCCTCGACTTCTGGCCAAAGATCAAAACCTGGGAGGTGATTGTCCTTCTGCAGGACGGGCTGCGAACCAGCTGAGGGATTGATGGAAGAGAGCGATGAAGATAGAGGGAGCCGGAGGGTACAGATCGATGGTTAGTCGACCCTAACAAACAGATCAAGAGGTGACCTCCCAGTTCAAGCCAAGAATACCTCTGCAGGAAAGAAAGAGGGGGAAAAGGAAATAGAGCTGAGGGAGAGATGCCCAAACAAAGCAGGGACATAATGAACCAGAAAATAGCTGACAAAGACCTTTAAGACACTAAAATCTCACTTCATGTCCTTAGCTACCTTGAAATACTTCAATCAAGATTCCTCAGGCATAGCAACAATAATGTGAAGGCACACTGCTTTTAACTGAACTGTTGAACCCTTCACACATAGGAAGGAAGCAATTGTTTTTTTGTGCCTTAATCTAACCAGACCTTGACTACACCATTGTCACATCATGCAACATCATTCACAATAACGATAATAACGTTAAACAGTGATTTGTGATGGTTGGATGCACTGGTTGCCTGGTCCATCTCACACAGATGAGCCTGTTATATCTCGTAATGATGCCGATGGGTTTACATGGAGCTAAGTTGAAGGTTCGGAAATGTTTCTTCCAAATGCTAAAGTTGAACTTTTCTCTCAGCATCACACACTGAGGCGAATGAAGAAATGGTCGATGGTCAACATTATGCGATTAGAGTTTCCCGTGTTGCATCATCTAGAATAGAATTTCCACCTTCCATCTCATTTGGTTAAAGGATCTACCCGGAGCTCCGGGAGCTTTTCTGAATACGGAGGTTAACAACGTTTTGCCCTTCCCCCGCTATGTTATTGATCCGGCTATTGATGAGGTTGGATCAGGACAAGGTCAAATGAAATGACACCTTTCCCTCGCCTCCAGCCCCCATTCAGCCAGATACTGAACTTTGGCCTAAACGAGAAGGACGAATGCTGCTGGAGGAGAGACGTTTAACTGTGTGACCGGGACATCTTTCTCTTTCGGTCTTATTGAGTGACAGATGCGATAGTCACCTCCGGGTACGCTCCAGCCAATCTCTGTCTCCGAGGCCCCTGAGAACGAGCATTACCATGCAGCGGCAGCATATCTTCATTAAAGTTTCATGGCGTCATGGTGGAAGCTCAACGGCAGCTCCGAGCTGCCTGTCCACCGACTTAAAGCGCCATCCTTCCTCTCTCTGAATTCCCTTTTTCCTGTTTCTCTCTCTTTTTTACTTCATCTCTCCCTCCGGTAGTCTCTGGTAAAGACGAGCACTTGTTAAATAACTTCCAGGGCCCCCGAGATTTGCCTTTAAGTGTGTTGTTGAGCGGACGAGCCGGCGGACTCACTTAGTCACTTATCGCTGTCTGTTCTTGTCTACTTGAGTTTCCATTAAGACTCAGGAGAGAGAGAAATGCGAGGAACCATGAGGCAGTCGTTTGCCTCCATTGTGCAAATTATGATGGAACATACATCTTCTTTGCATGGAAATAAATTCACCTGTGAGCATCTACCTTGAGAATCAGAAGTCAGAACTGGAAAGTTTAGTTGATTGTTGTATTTTGCGTGTACAAACACCATTAAACACATCCAGGCATAGTTGGCCAGTACTGTGTATACTGATAAATGGTATATTACTGCAGTGTGCAGCCATCTTAGATTTTAAACTTGTCGTTGCCGAGTCTAAAATCCGTCTTTAATGGGCAGGCCAGTTGAAAATTCTGACTGGAAACATGTAAATTCCACCTTTGCAGCACATAAGTATACAGTAGGGGCGAGGCCATGATTTAGATTGAGGTATTCATCTGATTTTTTTTTTGCCAGTGGAAGCTGTGATGCACTAAGTGAATCACGATTGGCTTGAAAGGATGCTTTTGTAAATGCAATCAAGAATCAATTTGGGGTCGCTTGTGGCTGGATTTGTAGAACAGAATTTATATAGCTGCTCCCTCCCTGTGTCGATCGCCTGCAAATGGGGTTTTGTTTCACCTCCTGAATATCCTCCGAGTCAACAGCGTTTACAGGGTGATTCTCCTCCAAAGCGTAGCTCAGCAAACATTTTTTCATGGCACCAGATTTATTGCTTGCAGTCATTTTCAAACCTGGTGTCAATATTTTCTCAGAAAGTATTGCAATCATCCGGTATATAACAACTTCTGAAGCGGCAGTAAGTCACGGATCGAGAGATTCACCGTTCTGGTTTTAAGTGGCGATGGATCCAGCACGGCATTCAATCTGAAGCTATTCTCTATCACTCACTGCCAGTCAAGGTCTTTAATTCATTATATTTTATTGTTTCCCGGTGTTGACTGTGTTGCCTTTCGCAGCAATGAGCAGGTTTGTCTTAAAACAACTTCTGAAGGTTAAACTTGAATCTAATGACTTGCACGGGGCATTTCCTTTGTGTCCGATATTGAACTTCTGGAAATACTTCCACCATGTATTTGTTGAGATGTGTCAGCAGCACTTTAAACCGCTGGTGGCACTTGATGAAATGAGGTTCTATCACCAAAAGTGGATTTCATCCTCTGGAAGGTGTGTATAATTCTATTTTAATCCATCAAAAAGCTAAGATCCAACAGTGTCCAAATTCTAGATATTCCTGCAATAAAATGAATAAATGCATTAAGTATTAGTTTTATATTTGTCACTCTGAGTATCTTTTCATCCTTTCAGCTGTGCATCAGCCAGCATGAAACGGCTTATTTAAGCCATCGGGAGCAGTGTTGTTAAAGTATTACCTGAAGAATGCCTATAAAAGAGTGTCTTCTGGAAGGTTTCATAGGTTAGCAAAAACTCTGTCCATATATACAGGAGTGTAATGACTAATCAGAAAACACAGCTGTATTTATTGCCTGGTTTACACTGGTCACCAGGAAGAAAATGTGAAAATAATCAACATTAGGTGACTGGTCCGAGCCAGAATTAAGCTGGCAAACAAAAAATCCTATCAAAACCACCCTGCGGAAATTAGAGGCTCTACACAGTCAAAATGGACCAAACCAATCAAAAAGAAAAAAAAAGAAAAACCACACTGATCATTGGAGTGTTCATTGGGGAAATAAACACCCACTGCAGCTCAGCCTTTTTCTTTTCAGCCTTTTCCTGCCTGTGTCAATGCGGCGTTTGATTTTTGCTGAGAGAGGGTGAGAAAGAGACAGATGAACTGGCAGATAGATAAGGTGAAAAAGGGACAGAACGAGACTGTTAATTACTGGGTGTAACGAGCCCCTCGGATGTTGCTGTGGGTCGTTAATATTCAACGTCTAACTGGCCGATTCTCAGAGAAAAAGGACCAGCGTCATCTTCTGTAGATGAGTGATAGCTGTAGGAGGGGGAGGGGGGAGGTGTCGACGGGAGGCGGCGTGGCACATGGCCTGTTACCATGGCGACGGAACACGGATTAATTCCAGTTTCATTTCTCACGGTCGGACACGGAGAACCCCCCCCCCCCCCCCCCCCCGATCCTCGACTTGTCATCCCCGACTTCTCTAGTTAGAATCTGTTCTGGCAGTGTTCTGGCAGAATTCCGGCAGCGCTCTAAAAGCGTTCTGGCAGCGTTCAGGGAGCACTTGGGCATTGTTCCAGCAGAGTTCAGGCAGAATTCTAGAAGCGTTCTGGCAGCGTTCTAGAATCAGTCTGACAGCGTTCCAGACAGCGTTCACGCAGTGTTCAGGCAACGTTCAGACAGCGTTCACGCAGTGTTCAGGCAACGTTCAGGCAGCGTTCACGCAGTGTTCAGGCAACGTTCAGGCAGCGCTCTGGCAGCGTTTTGGCAGTGTTTAAACAGCGTTATAAATGTGCTGACATGATTCCTGCTGCATAACGAGCCTTGATGTGTCTGACAGGTCGGAGCCTGTGATTTATGGTGCTGAAAAATTGCTGCTGATGTTGAGGTGATGAAAGACTTCAGGTGGTGAGAGAAAGAGAAGAGAGAATAAGGGGGGACAGAAAGAAACAGCCGGACCTGGACCCATGCTGAAGACATGTAGTCCTGGGTCCACATTGTGTATGTGTAGTCCTGGACCCACGCTGTAGTCAAAGACCTAGACCCATGCTGAATATGTGTGGGGTATTGGATCCATGCGGTGGGTGTGTAATCCTGGATCCATGCTGAAAATGTGTGGTCCTTAAACCACAATGTGGGAATGTAGTCTTATGTTGTAGACATAAAATCCTGAATCCATGGTGTAGGAGTGCTGAATCCACTCTGTAGCTGCACAGTCCTGGATCCATAATGTAGACATGTAGTCCCGGATCCTTGAGTCCTCTTGTTAAACCACTTGCACATAAATGAATTTATCTGTAGTCTCACCATGTTTTATTTGTATATTGAGCAAAACAAACAACTGTAATAATTCCATATAACTTCTCATTAGAAAAACTAATGAATGAATTTCGGTCGACACATTCATTAACGTCACTAATGTTTGAGCTAAATATGTTTCCTGCTTGTTAGGAAACCTCAGAGGTAAATGTGGGCTTTTTCAGGAGCTTTGCAGAGCCCTGGTTCTTCTGGCTGTTTTTCTCCCTATTATTTCTGTATTCTATCTGTGTTTTGCTGTCACAGAGTGCTGAGCAGGAGGAGAAACCTATTGACTAAACTCTCCATGTGTTGCTCATGTAATCGCAGCAGGCTCAGCTGACCGAGGTCAAGGAAAGAGCATCAGATGTTTAGATGTGGTTTTATTCTGCCCGGTGCCCTCCTGGAAGCTGGAAACCTCAAACTGGTTTAGGAAGAGGAGGCTGCTGCCACGCCGCTGTGTTTATGGATTGAAAGAATGAGGAGAAGCAGCACATATCTCAATCTGTTTCATGCTGTGATGCAACTCATGAGTTAAAGCTGAAACGAAACTTGCTGCATGTTTTCCTTTTATCTAGTGCACCTGGAGGTAAGTTTCGCAAATACCAGGCGGAGATCTGAGCTCTTCCTGCCTACTGATCATCTGGAGATTTCTAAATAAAGGATACACATTACCTAAAGCATTTACTCTTCTATCCCAATCCTTAGAATCAAGATTTACTTTACATGTTATATGGCCTTCAGAGAACTTCATGGGAAGGGTCTTGACTCGAGAGCCATGGAGGTTTCTCCGTCTGGGGATCTGATGGATGGATCTGGACTTAGTGGTGACCAGATGTCTTGTGAATGGAACATCATATAAGTTTATATTTGAGACAACAAGAACACACTTTATTCATTCCAAAGCAGATTTGGAGCCGTCAGCACGTCTAATAAAAGATGATGTGCCAATAAATATGTTTCACTGCAAACGAGGCACAAATCAACAAACTTTTGCTGTTTTTGATGAGATTCTGTGATGAAGCTCTCCACTGAAGAATTTTGTTTTTATCTCATTTAGCAACTGATTTGTGAATATTTGTTGTGGACACTGATACCCAATGATGATTAAATAGTAAGGTGCATCGTAAGGTAAATTACTGTCTGCCGCCATGTTGGATCCACAGTTATCAACTAAGTCTGTGATTTGTCATCATTTCACTGTTCTGTGATTGGCTCCCTACATGATAGGAAAATTGGGTCCTTGGTGTCTGGACTAAATTTCACAGCAAAGTGAATTTCCGTGCAATGAAGAATGGAGGTAGGTATTGGTCTGTAATTTCTGATTTCTCATTGGATGGATGGAGGACAGCATCTGGTTACCATGGAGACGAATAAAACCATCCTTCGAAGAAGCACGATTTAAAAAATGATCTATGAGCCAACACCGACCTGTTGTAGCATGTCCGCTAGAAGACGTGATTTAATATAAAAAACGTTTTTTCAATCAAGTTCACAAAATAAACAGTTGCACCAAACCCACAGATATATTAAATAATATTAATTGATTCAATTATCATTGACTCTTCCAATCTGCATATTTTTTTTCATCCTCATCATCATTTCAACTTGAGAGGCAGCAAAGTGAAAAAGAGCCGAGGCGACGCGTCAAACACTCAATAGATTCTCGCGATTTGTTTTGCTGCATTGCAGCAGCGGTTCCCTCATGGGCCTCTCTCTGGAAAGGAGGGAGAGGTAGAGAAAAAAAAGAGAGAAAGAAGGAAAGAAAACATGGCAGTCTAAATCTCAGTTTATCTCCACGGCAATAAACTGGACCGATCTGGTGTCATTCTGAAGAAACACGAATGTCCAGATGACCCTGGAGTATTTTTTCTTGCATCAGTTGTAAAGAGTTTTTCTGCTCATCCACCCACTCTCATATCATTTTATCATCTCTAATCTTCCACATCCATAACGCTCTCATTTATATATTCGCCATATTATTTCATCAGTAGCACAGTATGCTCCTATTTTCCCCGCGAATCGCGTCCCGTCTAGATCAGAGCGATTTATTATCCCATTGTGACAACGCAGACGTCAATTTCAGAAACATCAATATCAGCCTGTGGAAGGTGGTGACTTCTTCCTGACGACTCAGACAGATTTGCCGATCCCCCTGTTTTCTTCCTATGATAAATCAGATAATTACTGGAGGGTTGATTGAGGAGGTGTGATCCAGGGTCAGGGTATTGATGATCCCTCCTGATGGGGTCAAACCTTCCCAGTCGTTATGATGGAGCCACCGGAGACGATAAAAGACGTGAAAAACTGGAGGGAATACACACATTCCTGCATCCAGGGGAGACACTCGTCATGTTGATGAAAAGAAACTAACGAGCACATTACGTCTCATCTGGTTAATCTTTAAAAAAAAGTGAAAAATGAGACAGCGCGGCTGGAGTTTTTACACTTTTACACTGTTTTCTTTCTCAGTTTAACTGTCTTATAATAAACCTCATTTACACACTATGAATTTGCAATAGAGGAAAAGTTATGATCCAAATGCAAAGTGATTCTACCTGAAACTTGTCTTTTATCTGCAAAACTGCAAAGTCGTAAAAACAGTGTTTCTACAGGACAAGTGAATACAGTTTTTATGATTGTTTGGGCGTATCAAAGCACATGGGAGGAAAAAGCTGTCTGGATTTTATATTTTGCTATAACAGATGTGCCACATCACATTATATTTACTAGGGGTGTTCTAACATATTGCTATTGTATATCAATACACTTGCCTATAAACATCAAAAATCTATTAAACTGGAAATGCAGGTTTTTGTGTGTATGTGCTTTAAGTAGGAGAATCTTTTAAATCTCTTAAATTAAAACAGCTTGACTGCTGTATTACTTCCATTTTTTCAAAAGTCAGATCACAGTCCTGTAGTTAAATGAGTTTTTCTCTGCTTTTACTACATAAATTTTGCATTTTCATGTTGACCTTTGTATTTTTTTTTGCTGCACCAGATCCCCGGTGATCGATAATCAATCAATAATTATTAAAGGGTGTTCTTTAACGTCATTGGAGCATCACAGTGCAGCATCAGTGCTCACGTGTTATTCCTTAATTTTTTGGAATATCTATCAATATATACACCTGACAGTTGAATTGGCAACTGAAACATGGCTATTATTTGGTAATTCATTGTTTTCTATTCCTGAAATTCTAATTCTTATTTTAATTCTTATTCTAAATCGTATAATTTGCCAAAGAGACGACGATGCCCCCCCCTGCACATCATGTACAGTAAAACCTCCCACAGTGGTTTCTTCCCTGAACACTAACCCAGTGTCCACATCTGCTGACGTTGGTCCTGTGCCGTCAGCGGCTGCAAAACGGGAAGAAGAAGAAGAAGAAGTGACAGACCGGGTCAGAGCGTTCAGAGCGGCGTCGCCCTCTGGGGTTTTAGTGATTTAGAATCTCAGTCAGAGGAAGGACTTTTATCTAGAAAGTCTGAGGTCCAACATGTTAGATTCTCCACTCGTGGCAGCAACAGATTTCCCAGACTGACCGACAATAATACAACATCAACGTTCCTCTTGTCACATGCTATAAATCCCCCCCCCCCTCGGCTCCCCCTCCGCCAATCAGCTGCTGATTCATGGGAAACGCTGCCGTACAGCGGTATCCGTTACACGTGTTCCCGTGTGTATAAACTGCATCGGTCTCCGGGGCCGTTCTGTCACGACCGTTTTGTCCAACAGCGCCCAGGAGATCGCTGGGGGGTTGTGGGGGGTGGGGGGCATCACGCGGCGTGAACCGGCAGGGGGTGGAGGGTTGGTGTGGGATTAGACTTAGTGTGGAATCAATGGGCTATAAACAATCTCACTGACAACACCCCCCACCCCCCCACAGCTGAAATATATACAGCTAATTAAATACCAGAGGGAATGCTGACTCCCAGGACCCCCAGCTACACAAATTAAAACAGAGCAACAGATACAACGCTGTGTGTGCGTGCGTGGGTCTGAAACGCCATTGATCGGGATCAATAACGTTCTGAATGGTGTCGCCTCAGCAGCTTCTGGACCGTGATGCTGCTGAGTAGAATCAGGAGAAAATACCATGACTTTAATACTAATGACTGAAAACGACATCGACAGCAGTTGTTGAACTTAGTTTGGTTCGTTTTCGTTTTCGTTGGTGTGAAAGCATCAGTCACTAAATCAAAGTCTTGGTTCGTTTGACTCTGCAGCAAATCACAAACTTTGGTTGGTTCCTCTGGTTCATCCCCTATGAACTCGTTTAATGACGCGCTGTATGTCTCTACAGATTTACACATTTTTGAATCAGATATGGGAACATGTCGCTCCATAATGAGTCTGAATTGGCGCTTATTACCAACAGAAGATAAACATCAATAAAACGTCAATTACATTATTAAATGGATCGTGTTTATTGCCTGGTGTCCTGAAATCTCCCTAAAGCTTTTTCTACACTGACATATCAGACATGGTCAATGTCTGCATCTACTGGGATGTAATATACTGAAAGTTTTAGTGGAATAGGTCAAATAGGACAGATATTTGCATGTAGGATATGTTGTATATTTGTATTTGTCTACCTGTGAAAGGATTTATATTTATATGCTGAACAGTAAGATCAATAGACAATAGACAGAGATACTGAGTAGCCAATCAGAGAGCTAGAATGAACTCAGATAGAACTCATTCAGATTTAAATCAATTGTTTCAGCAGCTTATTTGACAGCAGTCAGTATGTAGATGGACTGAGAAGCTGCACACTGGGCTAGCACCAGTTATTGACAGGTGTGTATAAGTGTGTGTGTGTGTGTGTGTGTGTGTGTGTGTGTCATTATGTTCTGCTCTCTCAAGCTTCTCTCTGCAGCTCTAGAATCAACAACATGTCAGTTTGTGTCTCATTAATATTAACAATCCTCTGCTCTGATTGACTAATTTAAATGGCTGTGAATGGGGGGGATGTGTGTGCTTTGACTGTATTGTTGTGACATCACAGCTTCACAGAAGTCCTGACAGTGCATTGTGCTTTGGTTTAAGACACCTAGACCTTCAAAAGATTTTAAAACTTTCACTTTCCTATAATATAGGACCTTCAAGAATATTGATTCTCAGAGAAATAAAAATCTGATTAAGAGCTGAAGGGAAATAAGGAGTCTGTCTTCGCTAGCGCCACTAAGCTTCTCCACCGCAGCGTTTCCTCCACAATAAACAGATTTATTATCAGACTTTCACACGGATCTGTGAAAGTCTGGATGATTCTTACAGGGAAACGTTCGTTGCTGCGTATCTGCAGCTCCAGCTCTGGCTTTATCTGAAGAAGAAGAAGAAGAAGAAGAAGAAGAAGAAGTGAAGCTCCTTCTGTTTAAAGCTCGATCTCGTTTCTACGCGTCAGTATTCTTTTAAAAAAACGAGCCGACTCTCCAGGATTTTTTACTTCTGAGCGACTTCACGATTTGATGCAATTTTAAATTAGCAGCCAATTAAAGGTGCTGTTGTAAGACAGATTAGCTGCAAAATATATATATAAAAAAAATAAAAAACTACAGCAATCTAAGGCGATGGGATGAATTCCCCCAGCTCGCGTCTGCAGCCTAACGCCCTCCCATCATGCCGTGGGGCACCCAGACAGCGATTAGTCATTGGCTGCAGTGGATTTATGACAGCAACTCATTTCCATGTCAGCTCAGTGGCCGCAGTCTCACTCTGAATATCACCTTAAATCAGCCGAAGCAGCGGCTCCTAAAACCTGGTTTAAAACCTGGTTATGAAGCTGCAGGTTTATCAGAGGCTTCAACTCCCTCCTCAACACTTCTAGTTAACAACCATCAGGTTTTAATCTGCTTTCTATGCATTTTTACCTCCACTTCTAATGTTCTTACTGATGCTTTTCTTAAAGTTTTGAGTGGCAAAATTCACCCTAAAATACACAGATGAAAAGAGAAAAAAAAGCTTTTTATTTGATTTACAAGTCTGAATATTGCTTGTGCATAACTTGTTGAAGGTAAATTACCTTTCTAACAGTTAATTATGTTGATAATTGCATGTAGAGATGAAGAGAATGTGAATGGTTGTGTTGAGCTTCAGCAGCACGGATTAAATCAAAGGTTGTGATTTCCTCACAGCTGAAATTACGCCTATAACTGCTATTAATCCACATCTTATGCCCCAGAGGTGCTGTGGATGATCGGAGTATTTGTCTCACTCAGTGTTATGGTCTCACAGAGGAGAACGGGACAGAATCCGCCGAGCAATAAATCATCATTAGAGTCCCTCACATAACAAGAGCTGTTGTGGGCATCAGGAAAATGTGCGAGGCGGACGGTTATTTTAGCGAGGCCAGATGAGTGCGTGGGAACGTAGGCAGTGCCGTTTAGCAATAGCCAGAATTAACAAGTGCCAAAAATCTCTCATGATTCCATTATGGTCCTTCGTTACGAGCCTGAATCTGATCCACCCACACTCTGAACACAGGCCTTTTGTAGCCCAGCTGTCCTCATACAATAAATACATTTTCTATTCAGATGTGTGGAAAGTAGAAAGAAACCTCACGCTGTTATAATAAGAATAATATAGTAATAAGCCTTATTTGTATGGATCCTTTCATACAGAAATGCAGCTCAAAGTGTTTTAGAATAAACATGAAGTAGATAATCGGAAAAAATTCTGAATCTCCTCAACATTGAGTTTTATTGATAAATGTTAAACCTGAGCTCCAACACTGAATAACATATTTTATCTGTAGTAGAAAGAATTTTAGATTTTTTTTTAATATTCTAACTCTGCTCTGCAACATGAATTGATTCTGACTCTTGTGCAGACATAGATTTATTTTGATTCCAATAACCTTCATTTTTGTAGAGATTTATTATCATTCATAGCAGGAAAACTGAAAAGTAAGCCTTAATAAGGCTTAAGTGGTTCACTTCAGAAGACACCCTGTACCATTGGTACGGAGGGGGATAATTTACGGTTTCTATGCACAAATAACAACAATTATGGTCTGGAAGTTGTTTCACATCGATTGGCACA
Organism: Eupleurogrammus muticus; assembly: GCA_036785175.1. Taxonomy (NCBI): domain Eukaryota; kingdom Metazoa; phylum Chordata; class Actinopteri; order Scombriformes; family Trichiuridae; genus Eupleurogrammus; species Eupleurogrammus muticus. The sequence continues at coordinate 49,720,718 of JAYKQN010000001.1, read as the reverse complement.
TAGAGCCAATGGAAGCGTGAGGTCAGGAGAACTGGAAAACCAATTAGAACAGACTATTAAAGTTTCTATTAATCCATTATCGAAATAGATCAATGTTAATAGTTGGCGACTAATCAACTAATCGTTGCAGTAGTTTAAAGCTGACGTGCTGTGGCCCCAGCTGGTAGTTGTGATGTCACAGAAGACTAACTTAACGCTGATGTATCCAGAGCTTCACTGGATCAATATATTTCCGCCCTCGTCCATTATTTTTGCACATACACATTTAGGGAGTGTTGCACTGCACTTTTGAAAGCTGCAACCCTCATTACTTGCTGTTATTAGGTCAGTTTATGTTTATCTGCTGTGACATTGCACATTTTCCACACACGCCGACCTTTAATCGTTCGGTTTATATAAAGCGTCTAATGATGAAAGAATCCACTCGGTGTATTTGTATTATCAAGCGTTCAGTTCTGGTCCAGCAGCGGTGTGCAGAGGTGATGGATATTCCCGAGTATTTTTAGTCCCCAAATCGATCATCTGATGCTACTGTGGCCCAGTGATTACTATTGATCTGGAAAAAAGGCAGCGAATGCAGCTTTGTGTGTGTGTGTGTGTGTGTGTGTGTGTGTGTGTGTGTGTATGTGTGTACATGCAGCTCTGTAATATGTGCAACAGGGAAACTCTTTTAGCTCATTTGCTGCAGACGGTTTTTATACCACAGCTTCTCCTTTGATAATAATTCCAACACCAACAGTCTGTCGACAGCATAAACAACACGTTGATGCAGACAAACACCTTAATGCCTCGTGTGCATTTGATATGTACGGAGGCTCAGAGCCACCAATGCCTGAAATATGTTTGGCTCAGTATCATGTAATTACATGATGTGTATCATGTTATAACGTGATGCTTGTTATTTTGTGATATGAAATTATCACGGTATAACATAATAAGAAACTTTCATGTTATTTCATTATACCATATTTTCACAACCATAAGGCACCGTGCTAAAAGGCTCAGCCTCAGTTCTGTGTGTCATTACTGTATTTAACACACACATAAGGAACCTAACTATAGGGGAGGGTTTATACACACATAGATATACACACACACATAGAGCGGGACCTAAACTGAGTTTGTTTGTGCTTTATTTAAGTATTGATTACAAAGTACTAACATTTTTTAATCATCATGGTAAAACACACGGATAAAACAAGCACACAAGTGTGTGTATTTAAAAGTAGAGCGGGGTAATGTCATCAATCAAACCATCAAAGTCCTCATCCTCTGTTTCTGATTCCAACAGCAGCTAAATCTCCATCAAACATGCCAGCTTCACTTTCTTCACCATCAGAGTCACTTTCCTCTAAATGATGCGTTATAATCCGCTGGAAGTTGCTGTGCTACCGTAGTCCTGGTCTGGATGGAGAAATGGCACCGAAACTAAAGCACCAAGATGGAAATGTTCAATTTTCATTTCTTCTGCTGCTTTACTGCTTTTAGTCCAATGGTGACCATAGGAACGCTTCTCCTACTCGTTCTTTTCTCGGTGATCCACTGATCCAGTCTTTGCTCAGTCAAAAATATAAGACTTTAATAAGCGCCTTATAGTCATGAAAATACGGTACATAATTATCACATTATTTTGAGATATGCAACTATCACATTATTTCATTCTAAGCCTTTATCATGTTATTTCATGACACAGAGGACAAGATTACCTAAAATAGGAAGCAGTAGAGGCTTAAATGTAAATTCCTATTAGTGGAGAATCCACTTTTTCAGCCATGATTCTCACCAATAGGTCTAAGCGCTGCTGCGAGGGGAAGTGAAAGGGAGGCGCTGGTAGACTGGCTGTCAAAGAAAAATCGTATTTGATGTGTTCACGTTATAACGTTAAAATAGAATAAAATAACGTAATAAATGCTTATCATAAAATAACATGATGCTTTTGCATTAAGATGTGAAAATATCATATCACAAAATAACATTACAGTTTCCTATCACGTAATTACTGCTTAATAACACATAACACATTATGCTGTTTAGTTTCACCATCATGTTGTTGTCTTTTTATGCACATGAAGCCAAGTAGAAAATCAAAGCCGTATATTAACCGTTGAAATATTTAACGCGTTTCAGCGGACGTTAATTATCATCATCTCTTTCCAGCAAGACACTTTCTAAGTATAGCGCCCCCCCCCCATGGAGCTTCCTACACAAAGGAATCACACAAATGGGTCCATGGCTATGAAGTGTGTGATTCTGCATCTTCAAGGTCTCTCTCTCTCCCCCCAGCAGCTTAATGACGTTACCAGGACTCTCACGCCGGGATAATGCCCGTCCTAATGAAAATAAACAAATGTGTGCATGTCTAATCCCTTTAATTTTTTTGAAATTAAAAACAGGGAAACGTACATCACTGCCAGGTTCCATCTGTGATGTTGTTTAACATCTCGGATCATTCGGTTATGCTGGGAGCTCGTAATCTGTGCAAAGTGAATTATACAGTGGAGCTTTGTGTGTGTGTGTGTGTGTGTGTGTGTGTGTGTGTGTGTGTGTGTGTGTGTGTGTGTGTGTGTGTGTGTGTGTGTGTGAACTAAAAAAGAACATGAGATAACTTCTGGCTCCACTGGAGCCTTTGAAGTCTCGTCTCTGTTTCTGCAGCAGTCGTCGCTCTTTCATGTGGAGAAGCAGCAAACACAAGAAACTGATATCACATCAAATCTAAAAAGGAGAAAGAACATAGTTAACCTGTTTTATTTTATTTTTTTAGAAGGTATGAGTTAGAGCTGCAACAACTAATCGATTTGTTGCCAACTATCACTTTAATCTATTTTGACAATCGATTAATTGATTATCGAATGTTAGTTTGGACAAAAAAAGACATTTTAGGTTGAATCTTTGGGAATCATTGATAATTAGTCGTGTGACGACAGAAGACTGCAATGATTAATCAATAATTGATCACTTGCTAACTATTATATTGATCGCCAGCTATTTTGATAATTGATTAAATCGATTTGAGTCATTTTTCAAGAAGAAAATGTGCAAATTCTCTGGTTCCAGCTTCTGTTCTCCGATTATTTCCTGGTTTCTTTATTCTTCTATAATAGTAAACTGATGATCTTTGGGTTGTGGACAAAAAAAGACATTTTAGGTTCAATCTACAGCTTTGGGGAAACAGTGATCGAAACGATTAATCGTTTCAATCAATGATAAATTAATTAGAGATCAAAATATACGTTTACAATTTCACTCTCCTTCTTATATATTGATCAATCGAGATATTTGTATTTTATAGCAGCAATGAGGCATAATGATGCTTTCTATATGGTTCTGATCCAGCAGCAGCAGCACTTTCAGATTTACCTCTGGTATGTAGGTCAAATGTATTTTTAGAGAACAGTCTGGTTCATTATGAGCAAACCTGTCTGGAATTTAGTTTAATTTGCCGCCTTCTTACAAGGTGTGAGGCAACACCTCGACACGAGTTGATTCTGAACGTGAAGGTGAAGTGTGTGTGTGTGTGTAATCAATATAAAACAGTAATAAATTACCTGCTGCTCCATTTACTAGAGCAGTAAATTATTATACTAATAGAAGATTAAAGAAGTTTCCAGTTGACTCATGTCATTATCAGCTGAATTTTAGTTAAACTTTTAAATGCATAATTATGTTTTTATATCTTCTTATGATTGAATGATGTAATTTTATATTACAGCGTTCCTTCATTTATATCGTGTAATTTAAACATTTTACTTCCTATTTGGGCCATTTTTGAGAGACACAACTAGCTCTGACAAAGTCATTATCAACTGAGAGAAAATCTAATTCGCCTCGGCCGGCCGTCGCCTGATTAAAACGGCGGATTGAAAGTGTGGCGTCTGAATCCAATTATTTTTTGGAAAAGCCGAACCGTGGCGTGGTTTCTTTTTGATTTCCCCTCGTCTGTGTTCCAGCTGAGGTTCACGGCGCTTATTGAAAGACAAAAACGCTGCCAAACAACGCTTGGATTTCCGTGACAGAAACCAACCAACCTCCCCCATGGTTTTAATTGAAAGCTCAGGGCAACATGACGAGCGACTTATTCCTAAAACATCAATGATGCAGCGTTGGTGAAAATAATGCTTTGATGAAACACACCAACAGGACTCCTGCTAACCAGACAAGGGACAGTTTAATGAAGAATACTGCTCCGTGTCTATGAAAACAAAAGATGATCTGTAGTTTTTATTGTTTTGCATTGCTCCTTTAGTCTATTCAAGTTATAACAACAACGTCAGTTTGTCCCTTTTTCATCACTTTCCCAGGTTCTTCTTTGCTGTTTTTTATTGAACGTAACTCATCAACATCCAGTTTTGACTTTTAGAAACCTGAGATGTGGAGAATTTACAGTGAAGTGATGACACATGTTTAATGATGAAGATGCTGGAACTTCCTTTATTTCTGCAGATTTGGCTGCAGATTTATTGAATTGATAAGATAGGCACAGAACTTTATATTTAAATATTATTAAAGTAGAAGTTGATAAATTTACACTAAATTCCTCTAAAACATTATAACCTAAAGCCTTCATCAGTCACCAGTAGAAACTGATTCTAGAATCATGTTTAGAGCTTCTTGTTGATTCCTGAAGCTAAATAAAATGTCCTCAGTAAAATGTCCATTGTCCTATCAGGCATAAAGAGTCTGATCCTTTAGTCTGATCCAGAAGTGGAGCATCATCAAGAGATGATTAGGAGAAAAAATCTCACTTTTAAGGCCAAAAATTATTTACGTGATTATTTAATATAATAGAATAATAAAGAATTATATTTAGAATAATATTTATTGTTATACAACATTGCTCTGATACACCAGCTTTTCAAGAATGTGTTTGTATTGAATTCTTTAATATTATTAATTAATTTTATATCGTTAACAATAAGCCATTTACTAGTTATAACCAATAGATATTATAAAGCATTTTAATCATATACTGAGCAGACAAATGAGACATGAATATCTGTTTTTTCTGATAAGACACTGAATAAATGAAGCAGTTTCTCTCTTTCTGATCAGAAGGAGCATGGCTCTTTGGTAAATATACTGTATATATGACAAGCTCATTTTATTTTATATGCAGTTACGTGATTTAACGCAATGGCGGAGAGCTGTGAGTTGAACTGAGTCTAAACCTCCCACAGAACGGCTCAGGGACACGTGTCCACGTGAACGCTTTTAATGGTGAAAACGGCAACAGAAGAAAGTCAATCTCATTCACTGTGACCCTGAAAAACACCCACGCAACAACGGGATGGAGCTACAGATTCCACAGCCCACAGAACCCACGCAGAACACAACACACGACACATGAATGTCCGTTTATAACAAACCCGGATAAGAAAGTGAGCACATTTCTTTCAGTGCAAAATGTGTAGAAAACCGGTTTATATGAACTTACAAATAGCGTGTGAGTCACAGCAACAAGAATCTATTAGCATTTAAAATGATCCCCCAAGGTTGGAAAGGACCAATAAATAAATAAATAGATAAATAGATAAATATAGTAGGTGGGTGTTTTTTTCAACAGGATTTCTTATTGTTTTACAGTAAATGTGAGATGTGAATTCACTCCCAAAAACCAGAAATTAAATAGAACTTCGCAGCAAAAACTGCCTTTAACATGAACCCACGGTACCGTGACTGGTCAGGTGTTCATTTGTAGGGGTGGGGGCGGTGGAGCCGCTGGGTCCTGGCTCGCCTCGAAAGTCCGACCCGGATCGGCCGGGTGCAGGTTCTCAGCGGCTCCGGCCTCCTGGCCTGATCCAAATGTCCTGAACAACAGATAAAAAAGAGAAAAAACACAGAGTATGCATCAGGAATCCCAAAATTCCCATTAGGGAGAGTTGCTGGTCAGAGAAATTCCAGCCAAATGTTACCTGAAAAGGAAGAATTTGACCCAACTTCCAAAGAAAAAAGACTGATTAATCCCTATGATAACAATAAGTGTCATGTAGTTTCTATTGTTTTCTGCAACAAACCAATTTCAGCTTCATATTAAAAAAATAAATAAAATAAATTGCTCAGCAGGAAAAGACATTTGCCTACGTAAGCCTCTAGGCCTATTTGTCAGGTTTGCTGCTAAAAACGATAAGAAATCTGGAGTATAATAATATCAATATCTTTATTTTCATTTCTATTGTTATTAAAGAGACTGATAAAACCAACTCTATCCCTGCAGGTGCAAACACAAACTTGCTCATAAAAATGTATGAGTGGAAATCATCGTTTGTCATTTACACAATGAGTCACAATTATTAGTGGTAAATCACACACATTTTCTTTTAGAAAGAACTGGTATTTTTAATGCTTCTTTCTTTGGGATGTCCGTAGATCAGAACTTGAAGCTGATTGACAGATTTTTCTATAATTTAACTGTGCTGAGAGGAATTTTTTGGAGGGTGTGAGAAGGTGATCACACCAGTCGCCCACAGAGGGAATTAAATATGTTGGACAGATTTTCCTGGTTAAAAAAAGCTGTAATTATCTATAAAAAAAAAAGCCTGATACCATGATGCATCCCCGAGGGAGGTGGGTATGGATTTGTTTTAGGCCCAGAGCCCTACTTATCATTCAGGCTTTTATATTAATGGTTACTGGGAAACAACTAAAAGCTCCACACGTCTTTCCAGATGCTTTCCTGCTTTTTTACCAGAGCTGACAGGATTATCATAATGATTCCTAATGTGAAGATTAAAACGATTTTTTTTTTATTGCATTTCCAGGTGGTTTCAAGATTGTTCAAAAGGTTCTTTCTTTAAAGTTGGAAATCGTCGTCCAAAAAGGTTTTAGGCTATAATGTTTTACAGGGATTTAGTCTACATGTGACAAGTTATAGTTCAGTAGTTTAATATGAAGTGCTGTGCATATCAAAAAATTAAAAAAACATTTAACGAGATCTAAAAAAGGAAAGAAACTTGGAAATGAGTTACGTTAAAAAAAAGAGGCAAATGAGACCTGGGAAAGTGATGAATAAGGGACAAACTGACATTAGTTTAGTTTAACTTTAGAGTTTTCACTATGGAATGAAAGGACACTAGAATGTTTACAGATTGGACTAAAGTCACTTTATTCTTTAATGTTAGTGACATCACAACATTCTATGTATGTCCACAGTCATCCAATGAAAACATGATTCACTGATAGAACATTCTCTGACTTTGATAAAGTTTTTTATGTTTTCCCCAAACAGGACCCAGCATTTCATTAATTTAAAAGGAGGTTTTCCATCACATCACATTAAGACTCACTGGGGGTTGGATGCTCCGTGAACGGGGAACGCGTGAAGGACGGAGACCAGGGTTTTCTCTCCAGCTCCAACTCCCTGGACTCTGACAGGAATGAAGAGAAATGAGAATTCATGAGATGAAGCTGAGTCAATGAAAGTAAATTATTTCCCCACCGAATGAGCTCAGCTGCTTTTTAAAGTCGACAAGGGGAGGGATATGTTACCTTGGGTCTGCTGTCGACCCATTATTTATTATTGATTATTATTATTATTATTAATACCAGTATTGTTATTATTATGTTATTATTCCTTGACAAAGGAAATTCTGTAGAGAGAAGTCAGATGATGGATGCATGTCTCTGTCTCCTTGTTTTAACATTTAACACTTTTAGCTCTAGAAAAGATTTTGCTGTTAAGTAATCTATTACTTTACTATATTAAAGATGAGTATAAATGCACAGACCTGGATGACATTAAAGCACGAAAACCTGCAGACCTTGACACTGCACACCAACCTATTTTCTTTTCATTTGCATTCATTTTTTTTCTTAATTACTGCTTTACCTACAATGACTCTGTTCATTTTCCTTTCAGCCCGTTTGTTGTCAACAATTACCAACACACATCAAGTGTTTAAAAGGAAAGAGGGGTGAACCGTGAACCTCTGTGTTTCTCGGATGCTTCCTGGTGCATGTGGTTGCTGAGGGGCACCTCCTGCTCGCCATCATGGCTGCCGGCCACGCCAGAAACCACCGGCTGGCCTCCACACGGGTCCAGGCTGTGGTCTTCATCAGCATCGTCTGGATAAGAGACGCACACAGCACCATCTTTATATATATATTTTTATATGTATAGCAGTGGGATACGTGTGTGAGCTTTCTTTCCTTGCTGGAATCAACGTGTGAACGCCGTATCGCGTTATGCATAAAGAGCAGCAATCAACAACCTGCTGAGCCTCACAGCTGCTCCTGTCTTTTTTCACCTATGGAATATTCCATATAGCACATATTGGCAAGTCAAACCCATGCTTCTGTAAACTGAATCTAATCATGAGAGTGATTCTTTTACTTTATTTTGTTAAAAATGTGAAGAGAAAAAGGTTTTAGACCCCATATAATAATATTTTTGCTTTTAGATGTTTTAAAACAAAGTGCAGGCTCAAATTATGGTGAACTTAAACTGCCAGTATCAAGAATAAATAACATGAATTTGTGCATAAATAAATATACCAGTATAAGTCCATATTTATTATTTTCCCTACTCTATATTCTGTCATTGTGGAAAATAATGTATTCACCTTTTTCTAAGGAGCCTCCACACCATAGATAGATAAATAAAATATTTTTTCTTACCCATCTGTCTTTGAATTTGTTTTTTTATTAAAATGCGTCGATATGTAAGTGCTGGGGCAACATGTTTTTTCACTAAGATTCTTACCCTTTAAATGCTATTTATTTCAGATTTTATGTGATACAGAGGCAGTTCTTTACAATTTCTAGTATTTTTTTTCAGAAAAGCCTCAGGCAATAAGGACATTTATCCTAGAATAGAGGTTTTTTTAGGTGTTTTTTGCAGTTGTTAAGACTTTTACCTGACGATGAATCCCGTTCCAGCTCTGGGCTGCTCAGGTGTTTTCTACCTGCGTCCCTCACGTCACCACGTGGTTCAGACGCCGGCTCTCTGCCGTCACCTGAAAATTCACCTATGCTGATCTCAAAGTACAGGTTCAGCTCTTTCAGGACGTTGTCGAATTGTTTTTTCATCTCAAACTTTGGGCCGTCGGTCACGTCGGGGGCCGGACCGTCGACAGAGGAGGAAACTGACGGGGGGTCCAGGTCCTCCTGGGAGTCCCTGCGTGGGCAGTAGACAGATTCGCTGTCAGGCCGCTGTTCAGGGCTTAAATTTTCCTTTTCCTCAGCGTGGATGGCGAGGACCGGATCATGGTCATAGTCGCGGTCGTCATCATCCAGCGAAAGCTGGATCTTCTCGAAGGTGTCGAACCCCCCCGGCAGCTGGCCGTAGAGAGAAAATCTGTTGTTGCGACTTAGAGCTGTGGCGTGGTTGTCAGACACGTTTGGACGGCACTTTTTGCCTAAATCGTTTGAACCCGGCACAACGGCGTCGCTTGTCGGAGCAAAAACGAAGGTCAAGACGTCGTCTTTGCTTTCAACGAGAAATGTTTCGGTTTCAGAGGGGCCTCCAGGCTCTTTTCTTTCTTCAGTTTCTCTGCCCAAGGTCAGTTTGTCGGCACCTTCATCAGTTGCATCTACTCTGTGTTCATTTTGACGTTTCACAGATATCTCAGGGTAACCAGCATTTTTTGTTTCTTCAACACTTTCCTCTTCCTGGGTTGTCTCCTCCACCGCTGATATATCTGTGCAGTACTGGTGATCCCACAGGAGCTCAAGGCTTTCGCCCACTTCATCCTCTGTGAGTGTTTTGCCGCCACACGTGAGTATTTCCACAATCTCTGTCCAGTCCATGACGTCATCAGCAGTTAAGTTTTTCAACGCGTCTTCTTCGAGTTCATTTTGTTCAAGCGTTTTTTCCTTCGATTCTGTTTCATATCCCGAGCTCCCAATTATTTCTTCTCTGAAACTTGTACTTTCTTCTCCTGCTTTGATCTCGGTCGTCTCATCCGCGCCGACGTCGCCGGCCGGCGAACGCTCAGCCTCCCGCGTCTTCGGGGGGTCGGGACCAGCGAAAAAAACGCCCGTTTGATCCGGCTCTTTCAACCAGCATCTAACAGCACCGCTGGGTTCTCGTCTTTCATCCCCAGCAAGAACGTCAGACGGCGTGGGCGGACGACCGCCGGGACCAGACTCCGAACAGCGGCCGCCTCCGTCTCCAGCCGTGACGCCTCTGTTGTGAGGCCGGAGTTCTGCTGAGCAAGGCCGACATGAATCCTCTTTTTCATCTTCGCACCCCTCGCTGTGGTTATAAACCCCCCCGGCGTGGCTGAGAGTCAAAAACTTCTGTGATGTTGTGACGTCAGAACAGAGCTGAGGAAGAGGTGTTTCCGTCCTGCGGGGTGATTCTACGCCTGCGGCGCTCTCCGAGTTACGGAGTTTCTCTTCGGTTTCACTCCAGATTGCAGGGTCAATTACGCTGTCAGAGCCCACATCATTATCTCCTTCAGCGGGCTCTCGACTGATCCCCGCCGTCTCTGCTGTGTGATCAGCCGTTTCGCTCTGAGATTCGGCCATCATCTTGCCAGAGGCACTTTCTCCGTTTGCCCCAGAGAAGCCATCAGCTTCAAGCCTCGCGCTTTCGACCACATCACGAGAAACAACTGATCCCCCAGCACTTAAGACGGCAGGAGAAATGGGTTTCAAGCCCGTGTTGTTCTCGTTGCCTCGTTTTTTTCCCTCATCACAGACTTCAACCTTTTGATTCTCCTGAACCTCTGATTCAGATTTTTTCACAAAATCTTCCCCGCCTTCCACTAAGTTCCCCGAGTGGTTAAAGCAGAGGGATTTAGACTCTCTGTTATCTACGTGACAGACGTGAGGCCTTTTCCGTTTCTCGTCCTTGCTCGAAAGGATATTATCACTAAACCCAGGCTCATCCCCCGTCTGATTACTCTCTTCAACTTCAGATTGGCTCCACGCACGGCGTCCTGCGTCGTGTAGCACGTCCTCTCGAGTGTAATCAGCCTGACATCTGACCTCTGCGTCGCCCGCACTGAGAACGGCCGCTCGGAGTCGATCGACGTGATTTTGCACCTCGCTAACATCTTTGTGGTTTTCGGCGGGGGGCTCGTCTTTGAGTGATTTCCCCAGCCACTGGCAATCAGGATAGTCGGTGGCGGAGTCTTTTGGAGTGTGAGACTCCGCTAATGACACACCTGCATCGTCCGCCGGGCGCGAGCTGAGCTTGTCAGCCCCAGTAAGCGCAGGCTGTTCATCTTCCTCTGAATGCAGGAGGCGTCCCTCTGCAGAGGGTCTATCGTCAGTTTGTGAAGCACCAGCTTCAGTAACAGGGGTGACATTTAATTTAGCTCGTAGCTCTAGCTCATTAGCTTTTTCATTTTTCATATCCCCGCATTCCGCTGCGAGTGCGACGCCTGCGTTCTCCGTCTGCACGGAGCCCAGCAACGGCTCAAAGGTTTCCCAAAATGTTAAAAACGCCGGAATCTCAAACCTGCTTTGTCCACTGTTTGTCAGGGTGCAGTCTGTCCGCAGGCGTTTTGGGGAGAGAAATGAAGATATTTCTCCCTCAGACCCGGGTCTGATGTCATCTTGTGTGATTTTATCCATTTTGTTATCTAAACCTAAAATAAACCAAGAGAGAAAAATGGCAAAAAAGTAGAAATACAACATAAAAACACAGTATATATGGACACAAAAAATTGTGTTCTAAATGTTAAAATAAATGGCAGTAGAAAAATAAAATAGGTGAACTCCATATACACTGTGATTTTGATGTAAGATTTTATAATTAGAATAGTTTCAATGCGAGGTATTAACTCCATGTTCCGCTCAAAATTCGGCTAAAGGGGTTTTCTATTAAACAAATTGTACTACGGATTTGACAAATCATTTGTTAGTTTAACCCTCTATTGCATGAAATGTTGCTTGGATGTGGTAAAACACGTTTTGAATGTTTTTATTACTTAAAATGTCCTAAAAATTAGATATATTAAAAAATGTCCATGAGCAAAAGGCCCTTGAGACAGGATGTCCTGGTCATGTGACCTCATAAAATGTATGTCCTTCAAAAATAAAAGCCTCCCTTATCACACCTTACAACGCCTTTTAAGAAAGATGAAAAAACTGTGCATATATATGCAAAAACCACAAAAACTCACCTTACACCGAACTTGCTGCTCAAAGCTTCTCACAGCAAATCTTTGATAAAATATAGGGCACAACAGTAAAAAAATCAGTTAATTCAGTTTGCAGATTGTATGCATACAGGGACACAAATGTATAAATATTGTAGTACTTCTAGTTGTCAGGATTTCTACTTTTACTTGAATAGTATCTACTGATTTTACTGTATATAAATGTATTTTATATGTAGCTTTAAGCTAGCTAACGTTAGCTTAATGGGCTATGTCCGATTTAAAGGGACAAGAATTCGCCATTAAAACGTTCTCTTGATCCTTTATTTTATAATAAATAAATAAATAAATATATATATATATACATATATATTATCAACTTAACGCGTGCCCTAATTTCACCAGTTTTAAGTAGTTACTCACCTTTTAAACCGTGTAGTGCTGTTTAATTATCAGTTATTTTAGTTACTCGAAAGCTAATGATAGACAAGAGGCGCCAAACCGAAGATAAATGACGTAGCCACGCCCTCGCCGCCTCTATTCGGAGCGATGCGTCAACCTGGCTGCCATCTTATGTCGGGGGAAGCCGTGCCTCCTATGCATGTATGCCCACCAGGCAGGAGTCTCAAAATCATAATTGAATATTTACTGATTATCAAGCGGTTAGGATTATTACACACGCCCCATACGTATTCATGAAACATGACATTTGGTCATCTATCCAGTCAATAATGGTGACACGTTGTTAAACAACTTTTTTTTTTACATTTCCTTCGTTAGAACAGAAGCGCCGTCTTGCTCTAGTAGAACCCCCTGAGCAAGATGGCGGCAACAGAGACGCATCTCACAAGCCTGGATGCGGCATCTATTTTTTATGTTTTAATACTTATTATTATGTATTTCTTTATTTTCGGAGTATATATGTGTACTTCGCACCAAACTAATAAGGCATTTGAACGCAGCACATTTCGTTTTTATGTTTTTTTTGTAGATGTTTTTTTTATCATACAGTCTATTTAAAAAAAAGGTTCTATTTGCTCTGTGTCCCTTATAATAATATCTGTTTTCAAAAACAGATTTTTTATTTATTGATTTATTGATAAATATGGCAGCATCAGCCCGTTAATACCGCACCGGCGGAGGAATCACGCACAGACACGCACAGACACGCACAGACACGCACGGCTCTCCTCTGTCCCTCCTCCTCCTCCTCCTCCTCCTCTCGGTCCACCAGCAGCAGTTTGCGTTCAGCAGCATCACCAGACGGACCTGCTCACTTTCCTCCAGCAGAGAATAAAGATAAATAGACTAAAATCAGACGTAAAAAATAAGAATAAAGCGCAGTAGAAATCTGCAGCTGCAGCGACTCGACACAGGAGAAGCTTCAGTCGTTTGAGTCTAATTTTTTTTATTTTTATCATTTATTTCCCCGTTTTGGAGCACTCCAGACACCACACCGGACTTCTCCCGTTTTACTCTCTCTTCAGGTAGGATGAAGCTGCCGTGACCTGATGCACGGAGCAGTTTTCTGTTTTTCCTGTTTTCTGCACAGTGCATCTCGGTTTTTTAATGTAAATCTGCATGATGTCATCCCTCCGGTTTCATAAGACTCAGTCATGGGTTCATAGGTTGAAGTGCACACAAGACATGACACATGCATGACAGTGGATGAGTTTGGTGGCGTGGTCTGGTTCGGTCAGTTTAATCAGAATTAAATGAACATGTCGTGCTTCTGACTCTCACTCGCCTACACACAGAATTCTCTGGGCTTTGAATCAACAACAAAAGTGAAGAGAGCATCGCTGCTGTGAGGCTGGACCTCCCTGATCAGTGCAGAGTGTGTGTGTGTGTGTGTGATGTATCCTGGTGTAGTTTGGTGCTGGTGTTGCACAGCTGTAGGGGGTGTGGTGGTGGTGTAAACCCTCCACATCATCATCATCAGCCTCAGCTACTTTCTTTCTTCATGACCACATGTCACATGTCGCCCACCGCCAGCCTCTCCATGATGAATGTATAAACACACACACACACACACACACACACACATAGCTGGACAATAAGGAGCTGAATCACAGAGAAGCCTCCAGATTTGCCTGCTTTGGGCCCTTGGAGCCGCCCGGTTCTCAGCTGAGGTTTGTGGGCCGGGGCTCTGCCTCTCAAGGTCATCCCCCTGTTGGTAAATGATGGTAAAGGGACACGCTGTTATGTAATAGCCTGCCGCCCCGGCTGAGGGGCAGGTCTGCTGGTCCTTCACTGGGGAGAAGGGGGGGTGTTCAAGTTCCTAATCGACAATATATCTTCATCGTCAGAGCACATTCACTCAACTATATGATTTTAATTCCTTATTCGTTGGCCGAAACCAGAGTGGACAAAGGGCTGGGAAGCAGGTCTGCATTGACCCAGAGTAACAGACCCAGCCTTCAATTATCCTGCTGAAATAAAGCACTGACATTTGCTGATTATGCACCAGCTGTCTGTTCTTTTCCACCCTGTAGATATGAGTAACTGGTGCAAAAAATGACCGTGCATAAAATTAAGGTTTGTCAGCATTTCTTGCATTTAGCAATTTTTTTTCTTTTTGTGTTTTCTGTCCCTGTTTCATTAAGGTTCTCTCCTGTCTATCCAGGGAGTTGAGATTTCATTTTTTGGTCAGTTTTCTTGCATTTTAAAGGAGGTTTTGATTCCTTTTGGGTTTTTTTTGTCAAAATAAAAAGTTGATGTTGAAACAGTGACAGGACAGATGAGGGCGTGACAGCAGCTGCTGGGAAAATGGACAAAACGTTGGATGGATGTGATCGAATGTTGTTTAGCTATGTGAAGAATAATTTGTGATTTAATTTTTTTCAATAGCCCAACAACAACAACAAAAAAGTGTATGCGTAGGAAGATGGATGTTGTGGAATTGCAGCTTTTCTAACCACAGCTGAGGGGGTGGTGTTAAAAAAAAGTGTGATGTACTTCAATGTTCATTTTTGCATTAATGAATGTGCCACAGGCTACACCGTGGTGTGGAAAACAAAATCGCTCGCATCGGGACGTAAACCGTCTTTGACACAGCACAGATGCAGATTCTTGCTCGGGCTGCTTGTCGCATAAAATGAAAAAAAAAGGAGGAAACGGTCATGAGCAGTCACATCGCGATGCAGCCGCGGCGCGTTGTGGCGGTTCAGAAACGAACAAACGCTCACGTTAAGCAACGCATCACTAGTCTTTAGAGGCCTCTCTAGAGGCTTCATGTGTTCTGTATATATATATATATATATATATATATATATATATAAAGAAAAAATAAAGTCATTGGTAATGATGTGTGTAGTACTGGTAGTCACGGTGCACACACACAATCATGCATTAATTCACATGCTGCCTGTTTATCTTTCAGGACAGAAACACACACACACACACACACACACACACACACACACATAAAGTGACATAATGGCCCAGCTGTTGTGTGTCTTGCTCATATCTCCCCGGACACATCTGTCCAGCTGCTGCCGTCTTGCGGCTCGTCTCCTCCCTCGTCGCAGCCTGTGGAAACAGAGAAGTGTCTGCAACATGTGGTCAGAACAACTCCTGCACAGAGATGATGCAGGAAGCTTAACGAGCAGCAGTGTCGTATTCAGAGAGAATCTTTCAGCACATAACTGCAGGTTATTATCACTGCTGCAGACATGCTGAGGTATAGTCATCTGTATGTGTTGTGCTTGGTCATCCTTGTTGTCTGCAGCATTGGAAGTTGTTGGAGGTTCAGAGGGATTTCTCTGGATCTGGAAAGAGCCACGAATGCTGCTCTCCAATCTGATTAGGAGATAAGAAATAAAACGACAAGATCTCCAAAGCAAAGACTGGAATATCGGTTTCTTTAAAGCAGGCGTCCACGGTCCAAACGAACAGCACCTAGATCATGGTTGGTTGGTGGTGAGGACGTGATCGGACTCCTCTCCGACCGCGGCACTGCGCATTATAGGAATTTAAAGATCCTATAAGACCTGCATCCGATCTGTTAATGACAGCCTGAACGACACAGATCAGATTTTTTTTCTGATCTTTTGACATACGACTTGTCTGTTAACTTAAGGGAATTTATTTGTACTTTTCCTATTGACATACTGATGAATTAAAGATTGGTTTAGTTAACTACTTTATCATTCCTTCCCTGGACGCATCCAACCAATGAGTGAAGTGAACGTTCTTCTGCAGCTGCATGTTGGTTTAATTGAAATTTCGTTGAAACAGCGTCAGGGTTGTTGTTACTGTGCATGCACACTGCACGTTTTATTGCAGGATCTCTGTTAAAATATTGCATTTTCCACGGAAAACATCAAGTGTGTCCAGCATGCTCCTGGAGGTTCTTGCTGCAGAGGCTGAGAACGGGTTCTGCTGGACATTTGCAGGATCATGCACGACGTTTAGCTATAGACAGATACGTCATTACACAAGAAAACATTAAGTCTGGTATGAAAACAATGTCCGTACAAATCTGTATTTCACTGCTGTATTGGAAATATTGATCTGCTGCAGGCACCAGATGGAAAGACAGGGGATAAAAAGTCGGTACAATCCGTCCTTTGGTCGACATAGATAAACACAATTTATCGGAAATGTGATTCCACATTTTTGCATGAATACAATATGTGAAATTATTTTCACATAGATTCACATGGTTGGTTAGAAATGAGAAAATTGTACTGAACCAAATGAATGTAATTTGACTCCCTGGTGGACGTGTTAACACGTTTTATCCAAAGTCTTAATCTCATATTTCATAGTCTATGCATCATAACTGCAGGATAAAACACACAGGTTATAGTAAGGACTAGTAATGCGTGCTTCACCTCAAAAATCAGCCGTATTTAATCATGTAGCTGCCATGAAATCCACAGTTTCTGTCTATTCCTCCAGACTTTCCCCATGTCACAAAGCCAAAAAAGATAAAGATCGTGATTCGTACAATTGCAGGTGATTAAAAATGTGATTATGACGAGAAGAGATAACACGCAATGATGATTAACACTCATCAGAGACCTGCGTGGACTCATATTTCCAGCAGCCGGGGTTTAATCGGCCGATTGAGGTCGTCACCACAGGGAGAACCAGCGTCAGGTCACAGTCAAACCCAGTGAAACCCAGTAAAACCCAGTGAAACCCAGTAAAACCCAGTAAAACCCAGTGACACCCAATAAAACCCAGTGAAACCCAGTAAAACCCAGTAAAACCCAGCAAAACCCAGTAAAACCCAGTAAAACCCAGCAAAACCCAGTGAAACCCAGTGAAACCCAGTAAAACCCAGTGAAACCCAGTGAAACCCAGTAAAACCCAGCAAAACCCAGTGAAACCCAGTAAAACCCAGTGAAACCCAGTGAAACCCAGTAAAACCCAGCAAAACCCAGCAAAACCCAGCGAAACCCAGTGAAACCCAGTAAAACCCAGTGAAACCCAGTGAAACCCAGTAAAACCCAGTGAAACCCAGTGAAACCCAGTAAAACCCAGTGAAACCCAGTGAAACCCAGTAAAACCCAGTAAACCCAGTAAAACCCAGTAAAACCCAGTGAAACCCAGTGAAACCCAGTAAAACCGAGTGAAACCCAGTAAAACCCGGTAAAACCCAGTGAAACCCAGTAAAACCCAGTAAAACCCAGTAAAACCCAATAAAACCCAGTAAAACCCAGTGAAACCCAGTAAAACCCAGTGAAACCCAGTGAAACCCAGTAAAACCCAGCAAAACCCAGTGAAACCCAGTGAAACCCAGTAAAACCCAGTGAAACCCAGTGAAACCCAGTAAAACCCAGTGAAACCCAGTGAAACCCAGTAAAACCCGGTAAAACCCAGTGAAACCCAGTAAAACCCAGTAAAACCCAGTGAAACCCAGTAAAACCCAGTAAAACCCAATAAAACCCAGTAAAACCCAGTGAAACCCAGTGAAACCCAGTAAAACCCGGTAAAACCCGGTAAAACCCAGTAAAACCCAATGAAACCCAGTGAAACCCAGCGAAACCCAGTAAAACCCAGTAAAACCCAGTGACACCCAATAAAACCCAGTGAAACCCAGTAAAACCCAGTAAAACCCAGTAAAACCCAGTGACACCCAGTGAAACCCAGTAAAACCCAGTAAAACCCAGCGAAACCCAGTGAAACCCAGTAAAACCCAGTGAAACCCAGTAAAACCCAGTGAAACCCAGTGAAACCCAGTAAAACCCAGTGAAACCCAGCGAAACCCAGTAAAACCCGGTAAAACCCAGTAAAACCCAGTGAAACCCAGTAAAACCCAGTGAAACCCAGTGAAACCCAGTAAAACCCAGTGAAACCCAGTGAAACCCAGTAAAACCCAGTGAAACCCAGTGAAACCCAGTAAAACCCAGTAAAACCCAGTGAAACCCAGTCAAACCCAATAAAACCCAGTCAAACCCAGTGAAACCCAGTAAAACCCAGTGAAACCCAGTGAAACCCAGTAAAACCCAGTGAAACCCAGTGAAACCCAGTAAAACCCAGTAAACCCAGTAAAACCCAGTAAAACCCAGTGAAACCCAGTGAAACCCAGTAAAACCGAGTGAAACCCAGTGAAACCCAGTAAAACCCAGTGAAACCCAGTAAAACCCAGTAAACCCAGTAAACCCAGTAAAACCCGGTAAAACCCAGTGAAACCCAGTAAAACCCAGTAAAACCCAGTAAAACCCAATAAAACCCAGTAAAACCCAGTGAAACCCAGTAAAACCCAGTGAAACCCAGTGAAACCCAGTAAAACCCAGCAAAACCCAGTGAAACCCAGTGAAACCCAGTAAAACCCAGTGAAACCCAGTGAAACCCAGTAAAACCCAGTGAAACCCAGTGAAACCCAGTAAAACCCGGTAAAACCCAGTGAAACCCAGTAAAACCCAGTAAAACCCAGTGAAACCCAGTAAAACCCAGTAAAACCCAATAAAACCCAGTAAAACCCAGTGAAACCCAGTGAAACCCAGTAAAACCCGGTAAAACCCGGTAAAACCCAGTAAAACCCAATGAAACCCAGTGAAACCCAGCGAAACCCAGTAAAACCCAGTAAAACCCAGTGACACCCAATAAAACCCAGTGAAACCCAGTAAAACCCAGTAAAACCCAGTAAAACCCAGTGACACCCAATAAAACCCAGTAAAACCCAGTAAAACCCAGCGAAACCCAGTGAAACCCAGTAAAACCCAGTAAAACCCAGTAAAACCCAGCGAAACCCAGTGAAACCCAGTAAAACCCAGTGAAACCCAGTAAAACCCAGTGAAACCCAGTGAAACCCAGTAAAACCCAGTGAAACCCAGCGAAACCCAGTAAAACCCGGTAAAACCCAGTAAAACCCAGTGAAACCCAGTAAAACCCAGTGAAACCCAGTGAAACCCAGTAAAACCCAGTGAAACCCAGTGAAACCCAGTAAAACCCAGTGAAACCCAGTGAAACCCAGTCAAACCCAATAAAACCCAGTCAAACCCAGTGAAACCCAGTAAAACCCAGTAAAACCCAGTGAAACCGGCTCAGACCAGAAAGCTGCTGCACATCCTCCTTTACATTCGTGTTGTTTTGGTTGTTGGATTCATGCCTTTGATGCTTCTTCTTCTTCTTGTGTTGAACACTCATTTCTCCTAAACCTACACGTTTAATGGTAAAGTTTCTTTTATGAAGGAGCTGCTGTTCCTGTGATTTAATTTCACCGTTCATAATTCACCATCTTCCATAAGGACCTGCAGTGTTTGCTTTTCTTTTTTTTAAATTTTATTTTAAGTTTCCTGTTGGCTAAGAAAGGCTTCTTTGATCTTATGTGTCAATGTCAATCAACCGCACACACACACACACACACACACACACACACACACACACACACACACACACACACACACACACACACACTCCACACCTCCATCTCACATGTAGAATGACTCCTGTGCTTTGGGGCCAATGTGTAAAAAGATGAAGTGGAGTCTCCAGAGAATCGCTGACAGTTCACATTCACATTTCTGCAGATACGTTGAATGTCACCGTTTCTGACATATTTAGATTCATCCACGTTTTGTGAATATTGACGATATGACGATGCTGGTTAGTCTGTGGTTAGGTTTACACCAAACCCAGGTTTAGGTTTGGAAAAGATCACAGTTTGGTTTAAATGATCAAGTCTGACACGATAAATCAAATTAAAATGACAATAAAATGACCCAAACAAAGCCGTGATCCATCCACCTCCAACCTTCATGGGGACGTTGTGTTACTTGTGTTTTAGTGAAAAAGTGATTTCATGCTTCTTGTAATTTTCCGTTTTTTTTATAAGAATAAGAAAGCTCATATTCTCCTCTAAATCTTGCTTGAAAGCAATTTGTCGCTTTTTTTCACAAGGCTGGCTTCCACTGAGGAAGTTCCTGAGACAGGATCTAATACAGGAACCAGTAGGAAGGTTCCTGGATCGCTGACTGTTGGTGGACCACTTCCTGTCTGAGGCTGGTCTGGGTTTAACCGCGTGAAATAAGGAGCCAGTTTTCCCCAATTTAACAAGAGAATGAAGTGAATTTGTTGATAAATGTGGATCCAATAAAGTGGCAGCTGGTAATTTACCTCTCAATAGAAAGTGTTCCAGGTAACTTCAGTGTTGAACTATTTAATCGTCTTCAGGTACGTTTGATAGGGCTGACTTTAGGCATTCAGTTGAGACGCAGCT